>RQOL01000906.1:0-305743 GCA_013076295.1 Sanderia malayensis | reverse complement strand
GCCCATCTTATTATCATTATTATTATTATCATTGTAGCGGCTATTTCATTATTATTATTATTATTATATTTGACTATTGCGAGCGGCAACAATTCACGTATCGAATTGCAACGAGTTGCAGGTGAATTTTGTACTACGACTAATTATGAAGATTATAAAGAAATACGAAGATTACGAAGAAATATTACGATTATAAAGAATTACGATGATTATAAAAATTATGAAGAATTATGAAGATTATGAGGAATTATGAAGAATTATGAAGAATTATGAAGAATTATGAAGAATTATGAAGAATTATACGATATTACGAAAATTTAGAGAATTTGAAGATTGAAGTCTGAATATTACGTGGACACCGAGATGTCCTTCATTGTTATTGAAGCCACGTGGACTATATTATGAAGAATACTTAAAGATTACGTGGACACCGAGATGTCCTTGGATATGCGCAGTTAATTAACAAACAATAGAATTTTAGGTACTTAATTATGGCTTCTGTGCAACCTACGTGCACGAGGCCCAGGTTATTTTCCCGCCTAGATGTATAGAGCCAGTGGAGCGCGTTGAAGCCACCAACGTGTTCAGGGCTTCTGTTCTTCGTGGGTGTTGAAGTACAGGGTATTTTACATGTAACCACGCTTGTGTAACATGGTGTTATCTAGTTTTAATTACTCTGTAAAACCTATTATCGTTGCTCAGTTTCAGTTCGTTGAGCTCAGGGTTAGGAGCTCAACTGATTATATTTTTATCGATACATTTTGCCGCAAGAATTTTGATTCTCTGGTTGAAACCTTAGCGTACAGCACCATCGCAAGCGAGACATCGCCTACTGAAGTTCTGGTTACCGTCCCCAGCTCTGGGGTGGAATTCTTAACAGAAACACCTCACGACAATATTAACATTCACTACCATAAATTACATATGTATCCACGTATATACAGCTAACAGGGACTGCTTGAAATACACCCTTTTAGTTGTTTTCTTTGATATTTACATTTAATCCCACAATTTACACATGAATCCAGGCCAAGACAACTGAAACCAAATGAACTACACCTTAATTCATTTGTTTTCAGTGATATTGACATGTATTCCGACAACTTAAACATGAATCCATGTAAATAGAGATAACAAATAATCAAAAAATACCTGTGATTTTGACATTGATTCCCACAATTTACACACGAGTCCACGAAAATAGGGGCACAATTAAGTAAATACATCTTTATTTACTTCTTTTCACTGATATTGACATTCATTCACAGAATTTACACATGAATCCACGTTAATACAGCTAAACTTCGCGAATTGAAATACACCCATTTTATTTGTTTCCAGTGATATTAATATTCACTCCCACAAAGCAGACACGAAAACATGTAAATATAACTAAATCTAATTAAAATATATCTTCACTTACAGTTTTCTCATTGAAATTTAATTTCATTCTCACAATTTACACGTGAATCCACATTAATATAGCTAAAACGTTTTAAAATGCACCCTTATTTAATTGTTTTCTCTGATATTAAGATTCATTCCAACATTTCACATGTGAATTCACGTAAATACAGCAAAAACTAAGTGAAATACAACTTTGTTTACTTGTTTTCCGTAATATTGACATTCATACCAACACATTAGACATGAATCCAGGTAAATACAGCTAAACCTGGCTGATTCAAATACACCTTTTTTACTTGTTTTCACTGATATTAATATTCAACCCCGCAATATACGCATGAATTCATGTAAATACAGCTATAACAAACTAAAATTCATCCTTAGTTACATTTTCTGATTGAAATTGCTTTTCATTCTCCCACAACTTACACATATATCCATGTTGAAATCTCCAAAAAGAAGTAGGCTCTGCACTGATTTAGCACAGATGTCTACAACCTTCTGGATTTCGTCAAGAAAGTAGGTCTCGTTTTGGCAAGGAGGTTTGTAAATGGGTAAAAGCAACCATTTAGAATTATTAATGTTCAACTCGATAGGGACTGCTTGAATATCTTCAGTGACATTTATGGTTTTGATTTGTTTAGAAGTAATCATTTCATTTATCAAAACCAATAGTCCACCAGAATTCGCAGTGTAGTCCACCCGTATAGGTGCTTTAAACCCTGGTAAAGAGAATTGGTTTTTTGGAGTATCATCTAGTTTTGTCTCTGCTATGACCATAACATCGACATACTCTGATATCATGCCGGTGAAATTTTCATATTTACTTCTCACTGAGTTTATATTCAGGTGAGAAATTAATGAATTGTTATGATTTTTTAGTCGTAATTCTTTCATTCTAGCAAAGAGATCTTGCTCAATATTAGAGCAAATCAAATCTGGGCCAGAAGATAGGTTGTCGTCATCGGGTTGATTATCAGAGGTATTTCGTGGCACTTCTGAATTTTGAATTTTTTGGGGAGAGGTGTGTGCTATTCATTTGTCCCCTATAAACTTAAGAAAGTTATTAGCTAAATAAGAGTCTCCACGTTTATTTAGGCGAAGGCGCTTCGTGGCAAGACAGTCATCAGTGATTTTGCTATGCTCAATTAGTTTGATGTCATTATCATTACAAAATGTTTTTAACTTGTTATTCAACTTGGATACCTTCTTTTTCATACCTGCTTGATCAGCCCTCGTCACAACACTGGATATAACTATATTTGTGTTACTTGATTCGATCTTCGCAACTTCCAAGATCTCTTGCAATTGTTCTATTGTGTCTACGTTGGCAGTCAGGTCCTTGGTACCACAGTGTACAATTATTGTGTCAGGCTGTCTTCTTAATGCTGGCTTAATATGGTCAAGCATGTCACGTGTTGTTGCCCCACCATGAGCTGTCACTTTCACATTTGTTTGCTTGCTAGTAAGCCCACGTTCGTGGATTCCATGAAGGAGCGAGTCTGCGACCAAATAAACTGTTTTCTTCCTTTCGTTTTCGTTTTGCTCACTGTTTTCATTATCCTTCACAGATTCTGATTTCTTTTGTTTGGACGGCGATGACTCTTATTTTCTTGCTGATTGTTCTTTTCTTTTGTGTGCTTGCCTTTATTTTCACTCTTGCTCTGATTGTCTCCATTAAAAGGAGCTTTCCTCAAAGTGTGACTTTCCTTTTTTGATGTTTTAGTATCTTTGTCCATCAGCAATAGAGCTTGAACTTGGACGTTATTGTTTGTCAAAAGCTTTTCAATAATTTGTTGTTTTTGCTCCAACTGTTTTTCCAGAGATAGTATTTGATGTTCCAAACTGCGAATAAATTTTTCGTAATTAATCTCGTCTGGGGCTTGCGTGTTTCCAATTTGTTGATTCTTTATGAATGCTACCCCAAACACACTACACAAGTTAACCCGGGTTAAATTAACACGGGTAAGCTTGTGTAGTGTAAGAGCATCATAGCTATATAATATAAGTTCGAAATATTATCATTGTTTGTTTCATTTTCCAGGTAAAGGAGCATTTGCAGAAGCAGAGAAAGGGATATTCAACGATGAAAATGTCGCTTTCAAAAAGCTTCATATGCCTGCTTCATCGTTCGAGATAAGTGCAATAAGTTATACTGAGTGAGATAAGTTGCAGCAATGTAGTAAACTTTTATGCACTATGTGAAAACCCTATTGCCATGATGCTGGATTATTGCGAGTTTAGCTTTCGGCCCTTCGAGCGAGAATTTGCAGCTAATACTCTACAGCAGTTTCTTCAATACATTGACAACGAAGATTTAGTGTCATTTTCCCCGGCATTGTAATGGACATAATGAAGGATGTTACCGGGGCACTACAATTTATGCATGCAAACAGTGTGGTGCATAGAGACATAAAGCCTGCCAATGTTTTGGTCACTAACGTCCACTATTTAAATCTTGGTCATAGAGAAAGAGAGGAAGCCTACAACCATAAGCCGATTACAGTGGAATCCCGCTATAACGAACTCTGTAGGGACCGAGAAAATAGTTCGCAATAGCGGGAGTTCGTTGTACAGAAGGGACATTTTTTTATGAAGAATTCCAAACACAAATGAGCCAGAATGTCTGTTGGACCCTCCCTCAAGTATTCGCGCATAAAGGGCACTATATTGTTCCAAAAACAGTTTGCAGGATGACAACAGTTATTGCTCTGATAGATTGCAACAGGAAAACACTCTCAAGCATGTTTAACAATGAACCAATCACCCTTGGCGATAGGTTTTCTATAAAATTCGTTATGTCGAGGGTATTTGTGGTCAGGGGATCGGAAGTTTGGTTCATAATAACGAAAGTTCGTTATCTTCAGGGTTCGTTATTCAGGAAGCATTTACAGTTGGATTTACTTCCCAGAATCCAAGGGATCGGAGTTTTAGTTCGTAATAGCGGGAAGTTCGTTATAAGCGGGGTTCGTTATAGCGGGATTCCACTGTATTTGCAAACTTGCTGATCTTGGGGAGGCCAGGTCTAAGCTATGCCAGACAAAGGCCCTTGCAGGGAATACCCGGACTGTTGCGGGGCAGCAGCGCAGCGCAGCTTCTTATAATTAATGTATTTTTTGATTGACAGCGTAAATTTATAACACCATATGATTCGGGTGTGGAATTTGTCTTGTGAGATTTTAGAGTTGGAGTGTATTCGTGTTCTATGTTATGTGATTCGATTGAGATAAAACTTGATTGAAAAGGTTGTTTTACTTGTGAGATTATTCCTCATTGCATAAAGGAACTGGAATGGGGGAAAAAGTTCTCCAACAAGGACAAAGAAGTTGCAAAAAGGAAGCACTGCGTTGATGGCTCCAGAGATTTCCGTACCAGAAATAATGCTGCGGTCAGCTAATCTAGAAAGCTAAAACTTATTGACATGTGGGCTTTGTTGATGACAATGTTTGTCTGCCTAAATCCAGACAAAGGATACTCATTCCAGAACGACATCAAAGCAGCTATGGAAAAAGAAGTGAAGAAATGCAAGATTGTGATGAGCTTTTTAAAATTCAATTGCTGGCAAGACGCTTGCCTTCACCATCAAAGAAGTATATTCAGATTCAGGCATGCTACTATCAGAATTTAAGGGATGTTTTTCACGTTTACCTTAAGTATGATGGAGAAAAAGATGAAACGTTGATTCCATGCTGAATTTACTAAATGTTACTAAAACTGTGCAGACTTGCAGACTCCACCCATGAATGTTTCCCAAGCTACTGCTCTTGAATTGAGTGACGCAAATATAAATGATGCAGTGAACGGAGATGCAAAATTACTGCAGCATACAGTACAGCCAGCGAATGACGGAACAAATGCCTGTGCATTTCTGTGTCTTGGTATCATTGACAGGCTGATGCACTATACCTCTACAGAGCTGGAGACATTGGATTCCCTTGAAAAACACACAAGTAAGATCATCACAGATTTTCCAATTGAACTCAATGAATATAGAGATACGTCAACAATGTATGACATACACCAAGCAGCTGCTATCCTATCTAGCATCTCTTTGTTATCACACAAGCTTTCATTCGAAGAAAAAGTATATGACAATAAAAAGGTTTACAGCTACGACTTTCAAGTCAAAGCCCAAGAAGTTCTCAAAGTGCTCAGTAAGTATGTGTGCAATGGAAAAACATCAATCGGCGTATGCAATTGTTCAGGCCGTCAAATATCTTTTCACCGGGTAGCAACAGCAGCCGGTAGAATTCTCGTTATTGAAACTCGTCCAATTGGGGCAAAGTTGGGAGGTAACGGAAAGGGTGCAGAAGCATTGGATTGCATAGCGAATGGCTACGGGCAACGTTACCACTGCCTGCACCCCATATATTGTCACTGTAGCCATGAAAGAGGAAGGGTAAGTCTTATCAAAGAGCTTTTAATTATATATCTACCAAGAAATTTATCAATATGGTTGATATTATTCAAGAATTGAATTTCAATTCTAGGTATGAAGATGACCTGTCAGCAAAACTAAATGAAACTATTGCGAGGTACCCACGAAGCTCTGCGACATCTCCTGATATCATGGTTACGATAATCTCAGATGACTCGTGTGGTAAAAGTTCAAGTAGCGGCATACAGATAACACAAATTGCATCGAAAAGGTAAGTATTTAGCAATATACAGTCATTCGTGATGATCTTAGGTGAAAGCATCAAATGAAATCAAATGATCCATGTAAGATCAAATGCGTTTTACTGACACTGACAGTAATTTTTTCTCGTCAAAGTCAAAAGTCCGTGCAACCAAATGCTATTGCTGATGGCCAGATTTACAATGGTAACAATTCTGGCACCGGCCTTCCAGTGGAAACTAGAGCCCTATAGGAATACGAAAAGAAATTTCTATGCACTGCTCCGCCCACAAACGTGTCGACAATGTTGCTTTCCTGGTCAGTAATCAGAGATTGAAGATTTCAAATGATGTAAAATGCGACTCAATGGGATCATGGCGACGGCGACACAAAGGGTCTTCGAAGGCATTATTTTCGTGTGGAGAGGCAAGGGGGTGGAGACGAAATGTTGGTCATTCGAGAAAACACAAATAATGCAGAGCCAAGTACAGATCTTTACACGTTGAAAAGAATGTTTTGGGTCAATGGCTCGGATCCCGAACTCCATAAAACGATTGCAGTGTTGTACGGTAAGTAACTCACTGCACGAAAATATATGGAAATGAAATTACCCTTAATGAATCCCAGTAAAAATTTATACTTTTTCTCATTGCAGACGGTGAAGGAAATATGACACAGAACGTGCTTCTTCGCTACTCTTTTGACCACGACGAACACGAGATGGTTGTTAAGCACATGGTAGTGCACGTAGCCGATCCATCTACAGACGTGCCATGCCCAGATCACGCAGACAGATCGAGAAAGCCTTAAAGACGAGGAAGAATTCCACCAAGGAGATATTAGACATATATATTGTGGGTTAGGCGATGTTGTGGGCACCGATAATCTGGACAAGCTTCCGGGAGGTCCAAAGGACCTGTATAACATCGGTTATGGGAAGCAAATGAAAGGTCTTCAAAAAATACAGTCGACTCAGAGGAGGGACAGACCCGCCTTCCTGTAGACGAAATGTTTACATTGCTGGAGAGAGCAAAAGGAGAGGAGGAGAATTCAAAGGACAGTGTCTTTATACGCGAGTGCAAAGTGCACCCAGACTTGCCGTCCTTGCAAGCCAACGTCAACTGAATGAAGTCGGCCTATCTGCACAAATCCAAGGCAGTTTTCAGTGTGACGGTCGATCCAACGTTCAACATTTTCAATGCCAAAATCAGTCCCACGGTGACAACATACCGTAACTTAAGGGTTAGAAAATAAGCAAACAAATAAGGCACCCGTCTTTATTGGTCCTTTGCTTCTGCATCAAAAGAAGGACTGGAAAATGTATTCTAATTTTGCACATTCCCTGTTAACGGAAAAGAGAGAGTTGGATGGTGTACTGGCATGTGGTGTGATGGGGAAAAGCATTAATGATGGAATTGAAGAGGAATTTAAGGATAACATCAAGCGGGAATTAGAAGATAGGATTTACTGCCACCGACAAGCAAACTATTATGGAAGAAATATTCGGCAGGCAGGTGGGCAGCATCAAGCATACCTGACTCGTAGACAATAACTCGGAGAGGAGTTTGATGAAAGTTTACTCGCCTTGAAGAGCAAGTGGGAAAGCAGAGAAATGGCCCCAGCAAGAAGATTACGTTTATGAATGGTTCAAGAAAGAAAAGGTAACTGCGTATTCTAATATTAATTCCTCGATGTGTAATGCACATAATGCATGATTCATGCATAATTGAGGTTAACATTTTAATTGTAGGGAGAGGACATCAAGGAATCCATGCCTAGGCCAGTTCGCACAGAGGCTGGCCTTGGGGATCCACCCTCAGAGTACACCAAAAATGAATCTGAGGCCGGAAATTTCATGATTAAGCATGGATTGCATTTTGAGCTGAAAAAGATCCAGGAGTTCATTGTTCAGGTGAAGTCAATTGTGGATGCACAATTTCGAAATGAAGGTCGTGCAGTGATTGGAAAGGGTCCATTCAAAGTTATACCCATGTTTTCATATTGGTGCCAGACGATCGAAGGTGGGGCAGTATGTCACACAGTCAACGGATGAAGGCCACTCACAAGTTCTCGCTGCAGGTATGGGTCAGCAGCAAGAGGACGTTGACATGATGCAGCACTGCAATGCAATTTAAGCCACGTCATCAGTAACAGCAGAGCCATTGTCAAAGATACCGAAGAACAATTGCAAACTGTCAATTACAGCATCAGAGAGTGGTATCAAAACAATTCCACCCAACATTCTTGAATCTATGTTCACGAACCCGAATCAGCTGCTAAAAAAACCTGGCTTTGTGATGCCCACACCTGGTGCCAACATTGGTTCATTCGTTGTAGCTGCTGGAAAGCAACAACACCCATACAGTGAAACAAGGTAGAGGAGGATCTCTAGAATGTGACAAGGCATGCTTACATCGATCCACAAAATTATGTGAGCACACGCTAGCAGTGGCTGAACGTACCAATCGCATCATTGCCCTGATTTCTTGGTACATAAAGTCCAAGGCGGGCCCAAAAATCACAGAAATGGCTTTGTCTGGAGGGCATAAAAAACACTGGAAAGAAGCCTAGCAATAGAAAGAGATCGAATGCCAAACGTTCAGCGGTGGAGCAGTTCATTCCTTTATTGGAAGAAGATAAATATGATGATCATGAGGCTGTTCCGCAAGCCGCAGTGAGCCATGCTGTCTCCAGTAAACGCCGTACGCTTGCTGTAGGCCCACGAAAATCTGGACAGAGTTGTACATTAGTAAACAGCACAATGCAGATGCCATGTTACTCAACACAACAGTTCGTGATGCCACCAATGGCTCCTGTTGCGAACTATGAGCAGCCACAAGTTCAAAGGCAGCAAGTTAGTACAACACCGGCATCAGCAATTTGGTCCATTAAATGGGTTGCTGGTATTAATGTCTCAAGATGTTATGGTTGTGGTTCACAAATGATCACCCACCATTACCAGCCCCTGACGACTTAATTCTTGTGAACAAAGATTAAAGAAGATACAGGGAGAGAGGGACAGGCCAAGAAGTGGTTACACCGTATCCACAGAATAATCATTTTCATTTGCAAAGAATTTGCGTCATGACACGATATCGGAGCTTTCACAATAACATGTTGTGTGTACCCGATGAATTCTTGCCTGCTTTGCGACAAGAACATTTGCAGCGTCTTTTCAGCGAGTTCGAATGGTATCCATACACGGCCTAACGCGTCTTTATATATTATAGTTTTTTTACTCTTCTCCAATGTTTATTGTTATTTGCTCACATACTGTTTATTCCTGCTCGTTCCTGTTCATTCAGCATTTTTGCTTTTCCAGTTACCTTAATGTATTGTAGTTTTGCTCACATTTCTTAAATATTGATAAGTAAAAGACAAAATGAGACAGACCATATAAATTCCTGCTTGTTTTAGCACCCAAAAATTTGCAACAACAAGTTTTTTGTCACTGAAAAACGATAGGGTTCAGAGGGGTCAATTCCTGTCGGTTTTTGCACAAACGCATAAATGCATCATTTGTTGATTATACAATACATGTTACAAGAATTCTTTAGTGCGTTGTAATTTAACATAAATAAATCTATGTGAACCTTACCTTAACAAGCGATTTTTTATGACTAACTGGTCATTTTTGAATGATGACGTCATGTCTCAATTGTGTTTAACTTCTGTTTTTCTCGTAGAGTAAATCAAAGGGAATCCTTTCGGTGCTCACGGCACTTTGGTTATTGAATATGATGGATGGTAGTTGTTACTGATAATATTTAATTAAGGGAAGAAACTCTAGCGGGGAGAAACGTTCCTGACTGTAAAAAAAGAAAAAAGCGCAGTTCTTGGAATTTACTTTCGCGAATGAGTTAAAACTTTCGCTGGAATAAGTTTTCAGGAATTTGAATTTTTGGTGAAATTACAGATGATCTCTGACAGTGTTCCGCAAGTGTTCCACGACTGTTGGAAGCTTTTTTTCATGTTGACAGGAAAATGTGAAAAGGTTTTTATTTAAACAAGGTTATTTTGAACCCTTCCTTCATTCAATTTTATTGTTCGTGAGATGAGATCGATTTCCCACGCCTGGCCCTTTCGTTCCTTGCCTGTTCTTTTCCGAAAACACTTCAATTTATTCCCCTTCGCCTCCTTTGATGTAGTGGCTCTTTTTCAGCTAAAAACTCCCTGTATTTTTCGAAATTTTTACACTTTTCTCCTTCGAAAATTCTTCCGCCCTTTGTTTTCGTCTAATCTCTGCTAGTGCTTTGTGTGCTCTGTCAGCAGATGCTGCAGTGCCTAGGCTTTTGCTTTGCGTGCGAGGGGGAGATGTCCCGAGCTTCCTTGCGTACTGAATTCTTCGATTCGAACAAAGCCTGTTGAGCTATGCGACTCCCTGACAATTATTGCGACTGGATGATGCAATGCTTCTGGATTGATCGTGCGTTGTTGCGCATTTTCGAAACAACGAATCCCTGTTGCGTTTTGCACTAATCCAATCGCGTCCTTTGTTAATGTGTCCTTTGATTGACAAGGAAATTATAAATTGCCCAATGAAAATAGGTGCCTCCCCGCAATGTATTGTGGTAGGTAATATAAAAGCCGAAAAAAGTTCACACGAATTTTCCCCAGTGATGTTATACTCTCACTGCCGTGAGCAAAAATGGCCTTATTCCTGCTCACTCCTGCTTCTTTCCTGCTCATTCCTCGTTCGTTGCTGTTTTTTCCTGTTCGTTCCTCCTTCGTTCCCGTTCGTTCCTATTCATTCCTGTTCAATTCAGCATTTTAGAAATAGCCTTCAACAAGTTTACATTTTATCCAATGAGAAGTTTGTAGAGTGATATCATACCTGGTAGCCTCATTCCCAATCAAAATTGAACGTGTGCATCTGAGGCGCATACCTTATATGGGCAAGTAAACAGAAACACAGAACACAGAACACTGACACTGATACAGAACACAACATTTTCCGCACTCACCAACATCTACAAACTTACTTGCAATGAATATATTTAGTTAAAAATTAGCAGGAACCTTAAAAACAATCTCCCGGACGATCCAAAAGTGTCTTTAGAAAAATTCAATACCAAATATACAAGCGAGAAAAGAAGAACTCGCCCATATTCGGGCGCTCTGAGACGATACAGTTGTGTAAATCCGCCTGTTTACTTATTGCTTTTCTCGTAGACTAAAAACTGGGCATATTAATGTTTATTCTTGTTCACTTCTCCTCGTTCAGCATTTTAGTAACAGCAAAATTCTGCGATTTGTAGCGACAATGCGTGTCTTTTGGAAAAATTGGTTAATC
The DNA here is from genome assembly GCA_013076295.1 of Sanderia malayensis. Classification (NCBI taxonomy): domain Eukaryota; kingdom Metazoa; phylum Cnidaria; class Scyphozoa; order Semaeostomeae; family Pelagiidae; genus Sanderia; species Sanderia malayensis. The sequence goes on along the minus strand of RQOL01000906.1, from coordinate 294,425 downwards.
AAAAGGCATATGTTTGTGTTTGTGTTCATATGCTCGCGAAACTTCATTTCATAGTTCACAAAAGTGCCTTTGACTTCGATACAATAGTTTCAGCGAAAAATAATGAAATTTAGGCAGTTTTTGTATTAGGGATCGTATGATGGGTCAGGGATCTGAATGAAAGTCATGTGGTCCTGAGTCCAGCGATTAGAAGAGCAACTACTTTCTGGGAGCCTTGCACCGCAAGCTTACACTTATCTCATGCCTAAATATATACAACAAAAAAGTGAAAATGTCTTGGTACTTCTAAAAATGGATACACAAAATATCCAGAAAGATTAGAAAATTTGTCCCCAAAATCATTCTCCGATAGAATTCAATTACACTGTTCTTGTTTCTTCATGCAGTTTCTGAAATCTTTAATTTCTCTCTGGCAAAGTCTCCAGTCCTGTTTTTCGACAAAGCAATCCTGCAAATGATGAAAACACAAATACTTAATATAAAATGAAAATCCCAATCAGAGAAAGAAACAAAAATGATCAAAATTGAAGGATTTACTTTATGTTAAAGCTTTCAAGGTTGAACACAATTTGATAGATAAGCACAAGTAGACAAAACGACATAAAAGCACAAAAGATAAAATCATATGAAGAGCTTGAATATTCCGGAATACTTAAATATGGGACAGAGTATTTTCACATTTACTCATACAGCATCTGATATATGACAATGGCACATATGATAAATGCTGGTACCCCCATATGCTAGTATATGGATTGGAAGTCCTAATATAACTACTTTTTTCATCTTTTCACAATTATGATTTAAAAAATTACAACTACAAAAATTGCTGCCTCAATGTCTGATCTTAAGAAATTGAGAATGCTAGAAAAAAGGAAAAGTTAGGAATAACAATAACAAAGCTCCTCAGAGGGTCCTTGTGTATGCATTTTTGTAGCAACACTGGCTAAGTATCCATTATACTGACAATATCAACTTCTAATAGCATGCCCCATAACTTGCTGAATAGGTTGACACAAAGCCAAAAAAATTTACATTGACAAGCAAAGAAGCAAGTTAGTTTAATGTACTTGAAATCAAATAATCTTAAGGTATCTGTAGGCCACTTGTCAAATTAACAAAATCGGGAGAAACTTTGGTACAAAAATAACGTATAGAACATGCAGTTTGGCATCAGATACAATGTTATTGTTAAATAAATATGTCCCAAGTTACACAGAGGAGTGTAAAAATTGAACATTTTCTTCCAACTCCATCTTTTTTATTATAAAGTTCTTATGTGAATCCTAATTTTCTCCCGATAACTTAAGTATGTTGATTTGCTATGAAAAAATTAGTAAATTACAATATGCACAGAGATAGATTCAGGAAGAAAAAAACATATCTTTGTTGTTACTCAGAGTTTCACGCATTCATGCGATCATCAGACAACTGATTCTACTACACTGAGAAATTCTCATTTATTGGAATTACTTGTCAGGGGCCTTACAATTACTATGATAATATGATTTTTTTTAAATTAAAATGTGGCCAGTTTCTTTGGATTTTCAGGGTTGGGGCAACAAGCCTTGGCCATGGAGATGTGGACCAGTACAACACGTTCGGTCTTTTGGAGCGAGTACAGTATGGCAGAAACTCCGAAAATTTTTCTTAAAGGTTTTCATATTGTTTACTAAATATCGGGAATTTAAACGATAAAGTGTCCGTGCGTATAAAACCAATAGACGAATCGAAACAACTTGTAAAAGGAGCAATATCCCAAGCTTCTCTTGTTTGTTTGGGCCTAAAAGCATGGATATGGATTAGTTAAAAATAACGTGCTGCTCAAATGTACAATAAATCAACCTGCAGAGCGTAATGGAACTTCGAACAACCAGAGCGGTTAATCCTTTCGTGCCAAGGGTCAACATCATCTCCTTCGTCATTATTAAACTTATCTTCCGCCATATTTTCCATGATGTCTGCCTGCCTCTGTTCCCATCCAGTTCTGGCAAGGACTTCATGTAAGAATATCCTAAGGCCCTGAAATATATTATCGGACGAACCATATAGGGTACTAACATGTATCCATGTATATGTATGGTATAGTATAGTATAGTAGTATAGTACCTGTATATTACTATAGTATACCGATACGTCCTAGTTACCCTACCTGTCCTAGTTATCCTAACTGTCCTAGCGATCCTAGTTGTCCTAGTTATCCTAGCTGTCCTAGTTGTCCTAACTGTCCTAGCTGTCCTAATCGTCCTAGTTATCCTAGCTGTCCTAGTTGTCCTAGTTATCCTAGCTGTCCTAGTTGTCCTAGTTGTCCTAGCTGTCCTAGTTATCCTAAATGTCCCAGTTGTTGTGCATGATTTTATACAGGGAGGACCAAAAAAATAACACCCGAAACAAACTATTTTTTAGGAAAGTAATATTATGAGCAATTTGTTGCAAATTTCTACCATAAATATTCAACTTAAAAGACATCTTGTGTAAAAATATTTGGTATTGATTTTTCCTCATTTTGGAGCAATTACAATTTCAAAATTTCTAATCGTGAAATCTGCTGTTATGACATTTACCGTAAATCCTCGCCCCCGGGGGCTTATTTGCAAAAACTAAATTTCAGCCAGATTATTGTCCAATATTAAGCAAAATGAATGCTATACTATGCAGCCAATCAATGAAATTATTGGTTTAAACTTGCTGCTATTTGCAATACATTCACTAAACAACTTCAATATCTCGATACTTGGGCTCAATTTCCTTGCAAATGATTATCAGGATGTGGGCTTATTCAAGGGGGGTCTTATTCGAAGGTGGGGGTTTATTCGAGGATTTACGGTAATGTATGAGAACTGACTACGTTGGAAGAGCAATACATACGTCTTTTTCAAATTGTTCAGAGGAAAGCAATATGCCAAAATATCACATAAAAATAAATATTTCATCCAAAATTTGCAAATTGCGAAAGGTTGGAAAAGAAAGAAAATCATTTCTGAATTTCCTAACAAAAACTTTTCCATTGGCTTGAGAATAACATACACAATACTGCGCCATTGGGTTAGGCTATTGAACGGATACGGGGTTTGTCGTCAACGAAAAGTTATAAAAATAGTACTTGGCCCCAGAAAGACTTCAGAAATTTATAGGAAATAGAGGAAACTTTGAACACCTTGTTTAATTATTTTTTTGTTCTTTTTATTTCTAAGTTTTTTTGTTTTGTTTTTCAACGTTGTCAATTTTCAGACAAAATTTCACAACAGTAGGTTTTACGACTAGAAGTTTTAAAATTACAACTGCTCAAAAATGACTTAATATAATTACAGAATATTTTTACACAAGATGTCTTTTGAGTTGAATGTTAATGGTAGAAATTTGCAAAAAATTGCTCATCAGATGCTTTTCCTAAAAATAGTTTGTTTCGGGTGATTTTCACTCTAAGACAAAGAAGAAGATCAGAACTTCAGTACACTTTCATCGTCCTAAGACCCTCAGACTTGACAGAAAGCCAAATTACCCAAAGCGATCTGCACCAAGGACCAACAAACTTGATCATTGTGATTTTGGGTGATTTTTTTGGCCCACCCTGTATAAAGTCATGCACAACAACTGGGACATCTAGGATAACTAGGACAACTAGGACAGCTAGGACAGTTAGGACAACTAGGACAGTTAGGACAACTAGGACAGTTAGGATAACTAGGACAGCTAGGATAACTAGGACAACTAGGACAGCTAGGATAACTAGGACAGGTAGGATAACTAGGACACCTAGGATAACTAGGACAGCTAAGATAACTAGGACAGCTAGGACAGTTAGAACAGCTAGGATAACTAGGACAGTTAGAATAGCTAGGACAGTTAGGACATGCTAGGATAACTAGGACAGCTAGGATAACTAGGACAGCTAGGATAACTAGGACAACTAGGACACCTAGGATAACTAGGACAGCTAGGACAGCTAGGACAGCTAGGACAACTAGGACAGTTAGGACAGCTAGGACAACTAGGACAGCTAGGACAGCTAAGATAACTAGGACAGCTAAGACAGTTAGAACAGCTAGGATAACTAGGACAGTTAGGACAGCTAGGACAGTTAGGACATGCTAGGACAGCTGGGATAACTAGGACAGTTAGGACAACTAGGATAACTAGGACAACTAGGACACCTAGGATAACTAGGACAGCTAGGACAGTTAGGACAGCTAGGACAACTAGGATAACTAGGACAGGTAGGATAACTAGGACACCTAGGATAACTAGGACAGCTAGGACAGTTAGGACAGCTAGGATAACTAGGACAGCTAAGATAACTAGGACAGCTAGGACAGTTAGAACAGCTAGGATAACTAGGACAGCTAGGATAACTAGGACAGCTAGGATAACTAGGACAACTAGGACACCTAGGATAACTAGGACAGCTAGGACAGTTAGGACAGCTAGGACAACTAGGACAGTTAGGACAGCTAGGACAACTAGGACAGCTAGGATAACTAGGACAGTTAGGATAACTAGGACAGCTAGGATAACTAGGATAGCTAGGACAGCTAGGATAACTAGGACAGCTAGGACAGTTAGGACAACTAGGACAGCTAGGATAACTAGGATAACTAGGACAGCTAGGATAACTAGGATAACTAGGACAGCTAGGACAGCTAGGATAACTAGGATAACTAGGACAGCTAGGATAGTTAGGATAACTAGGACAGCTAGGACAGTTAGGATAACTAGGACAGCTAGGATAACTAGGACGTATCGGTATACTGTAGTAATATACAGGTACTATACTACTATACTATACTATACCATACATATACATGCTAGTACCATATATGGTTCGTCCGATAATATATTTCAGGGCCTTAGGATATTCTTATATGAAGTCTTAGCCGTTCGGATTCGAGAAAAGGCACGTGTTTCGATGTCATTCAATTCAATTTGATTTTTAAAGGCTTGAAACATGAAATTCATTGAAATTGCTTAAAGTTTATTCCAAGAAGAATGGAATGTTCAACATTGTTACTTCACCAATATTACATTACACATCTTTTAACCTTACATATGTACATAAATTTTTCATTTCTCAAAGCAGGTTGAAAGGTTTCGGAGCTATATATGGACTGATGTGAAAATAACCCGTATTTTATTTCATTTCACAAAATGATGCATGCAAAGCGACTAAAACAAACAATGGACTAAAATGCTTGTAAATTTTGATAAAGACACAAAGCAAAACTATGCAACGAAATCAATAAATTGAAATGCTATATAAAAATATTTATTTGCAAACAACTATGATGTTGAGGCTTGGAATTTTCTAACCAATGCATCTTTATTTCACATTGTTAATTTTTACTTATATCTGCATTGCAAGACCTGTTCCTACAGATCATAATAATTTCCAGCAAATAATTAAAATCATTTGTAGAAAGCCCGTATAAAGTTTTACTACTGATTTGTTATGTTGTTGTTGTTGCTATCCCGTTATTTTTGCTGTTGTTCTACCTCAACCTCGAACCCAGGGCCCCTCCAGCTTCGCTGACATGGCCCTGGTACCTACCTGCAAATTTGGTGTTAATTTATTCCATGTAATTATGCAAAAACATACATGAAGTTAAAATATCAGGGTAAATATAGCATAATTAGCGTCGCTCGTGCCTCCACGCCATTTTGTTTCGTCTACAATTTAGTTTTCTCTGTGACAATTTTGGAATTATTTGGGGTCAATGTTTGTCAGAGAGTCTTTTTTTAATTCCCGAATTCCCCCGGGCATGTTGCTGTGCGATTTTTTTAAAAACCATCAAAACACGCGGAAATTGAAAGTGATTATATCGGCTTTATCCGAATTCAATCGTAATTTTTGAGCAATAGATGCATGGAAATCCACATAATTAAAAATAACATTCCAAGATCAGAGAGAATATTTATCAAAAGTGTTTGAAGCTTAATTTCATAAATTGACAAAGCAAACTTTCATTTTGGAAGAGTACAACAATTATTTATGTTGAGCAAAATTGGCCTTCTCCTATGCCCCCGAACTATTTGTTTTCAGACGTGTAAAAAGCAAAATAACGCCTGAATTAAACGTAAAATTTATATATAGCTTTAAACTTGATGTTAATAATCATTTTCAAAACTTTAAGCCTCAAAATTAGCAACAAATCAGTCCAAAAATCATACGTTTTTGCTGGGCCTAGGCGCTGCAGACAGGCCGAAGTAAATTTGAAAATATCTCGGATTGAAAAAAAGAAATGAAGCTATCACCTGTTTATAATTTTCTCCTGTCATCATCGAAAGGTTTTTAAAATTCTTGTTAGGGTTTTACTCGTGAAGCATAGTAAATAACAACAATGCAGGGTCACGTTTTCTCTCGCATTATCGGCACATTTTCCCTTGTTTTCATTGCCTTTCTTGAAAATTAATTCTTGAAATTCCCCGGGTCACTAACTTATGCAGTTTCTATTGTTAATTGGTTAGCCAATCACAGTCCATTATTGCGAGGTAGGTACCAGGGCCATGTCAGCGAAGCTGGAATGGTCCTGGGTTCGAGGTAGGTTCTACCTCGGAACATTTGGCCTAAGCAAATTCTGAATCTAAATCTACTCTTCTACGCCGCTATTACAACATATTTTGTACCAATTTCACCTGCAACAGCAGGCCATCCAATTCCTCTAGCTTCTGTAAAAAATATTGCAAATGTGGCCAGCATTTAAGCATTTATTGAGAAATGGAAGTTTTTGTAGAATCCGAACCTGAATGGGACGAAAATGATCATGCTCTGAATTTGAATCTACTCTTCTACGCCGCCATTACAATATATTTTGCACCAATTTCAATTGCAACAAAGGGGCAACCAATTCTTCTAGCTTATATGAAAAAATCTTGCAAATGTAGCCAGTATTTAATGGGAAATGGCAATTTTTGTCGAGTCCGAACCTGAATGGGACGATAATCCCTCGTGAATATGGAGCTGGGTCGGCGAATATGAATGTGAAACCAGACGTGAATGGGATGTACAGTGGAATCACGCTATAACGAACCCCGCTTATAACGAACTTCCCGGTATTACGAACTAAAACTCCGGTCCCTTGGATTCTGGGAAGCAAATCCTACTGTAAATGCTCCCTGTATAACGAACCCTGGATATAACGAGCTCTCGTTATTACGAACCAAACTTCCCATCCCTTGACCACAAATACCCTCGATATAACGAATTTTCGAGAAACCTTATCGCCAAGGGTGAAGTTTTTGAAGCTCTGGATGTACTTCAAAGACCGAGCCTTTTTTGTGCGGAAATAGGGAACGAAATGCGAAGAAGATCAATTCCCTCTCGAAATTATATGACGTAGCAATGAGAAGCAAAAAGGAACAAAAACATATCACTGATTCTTTTGTTTAACAGAACAGAAAGAAATAAAAGTACAGAAAATAGAAATAGTAATTAAAAAATTGACATCAAGTGGTAATATCGACTTTGCTTTGTGATGTTTCATTGTTAAGCATGCTTGAACGTGCTTTCCTGTTGCAATATATCAGAGCAATAACTGTTGTCATCCTGTAAATTGTTTTTTTGGAACAATATAGTGTGCCATTTAAGCGCGAATACTTGAAGGAGGGTCCAACAGACATTCTGGCCCATTTGTGTTTGGAATTCTTTATAAAAAAATGTCCCTTCTGTACAACGAACTCCCGCTATTGCGAACTATTTTCTCGGTCCCTACAGAGTTCGTTATAGCGGGATTCCACTGTAGTTTCTTTCACAGTGTTGCCTCGTACTACCCGCGATATAGTTTCTTCAATTATTTCATTAAAAATTGATCAATTTAAAAAATTATTGGCCGAGACGTGGAAGATTATTACTAAGCCATTATTGACCAGTTAAAGATAATTTCGGAAAAATACAACGGGAATACGACGCGCTCGAAGGCTGACATTTTGCGGGCCTAGGCCATTCACTCTCTCCTTAAAGGGAATGTGCAAAGATAACAGGCTATTTTTAAAAATAGATCGATGAGAACCGGAAGAAAATGCAAAATGGCAACAACAACAGGCCTAATCTTCCCTTTGCGCTTCTCTGATTGGTTAATAAACCAAATCTATTTTTAGCAGTTGCAAATGCACGCCTTTCAACCTTGCACATTCCCTTTAACTATCAAGCGAATGGAGATGTACTAGTACTTGTTGCAAAATCGGGTAACTATTAAAGCGCATATATACAAATAGAAATGTTTCAATTATAATAAAGTAGCTTAACTTTGGCACCTCTGCCTTTTTTGCACCGTTATGCGAATGTAGGCTGCTGTAGAAGTAGGATGACCATACATACCCTTTTCATAAAATTAACGCGTATCGGCATAGTAAGTCAGAAGGGTACACCGCTTTTGATAAGCTGAAATCTGTCCAAACTTTAACAAGAGATATCCCTATCTTAAGATTTTCGCTAGATGGTGCAGATTATTGACTAGCAGAATGAGAGTGATCAGATGGTTGCTTTGTTAAATTCGATGACATGCAGGGTTCGTATCAATATATATCCATGTGGGCCACCAACATGCCATATCTTCATTGTTTTTCCTTATTTTTGCCTCAATTCATTAGCAAGGGTAAATAAAGCTTGTTGTTTATTTAAAATATGGCGAAATTCATGAAAATTCATGAAAATTCATGAAGATATGGCATGTTTTTGTTCTCATATCTTTGTTATTAGGATGAATTTTAAAATTTAGACTGATGGAAATTTAGAAAAACTATTGCTCTTTTAAAAAATTTTTGTTTGAAGCTGTTTTTTGAAACTATTTGTGGCAGCAACCTTAAATAAAAACATCACTTTCTCACAGCTCAGCGGGATATTAGCCGCCATGACAGACACTTTTTTTGCGTTCTGTTACATTTCTGTGGAACTGTGAACGCATTCATATGCTAATTTCTGCGCATATATTTTCTCGGGTGTTTCGTCAAACTCGCGCAGATATTTCTGGCAACCCAAATCAGGATGCTTATTGTTATGGATGTCAAATGCAGCATGCTCATTGGCCGGGCTCTCTGCTCTCTTTTGTGACGTTGAAAACGTACTTTACATGACATCCGGTTGAGCGAATGCATTTTAATATTTGCATTGCTGCTTCGCAGCGCGCAAATCAATAAAGGATATGCAGTGGCTATGGATGAAATATTCACATATTTTAATATTTGAAAACAGGCTGCACCATGTAAATTATGGAATTTCTTAATAGTCTGTCCAATAGTTGCTGTACTGCAACCATTCTGATGGTGTTCTGGTTCTCTTTGCAAGCAAATATTTTAAGAGTAAAGGCAATGATTGCCAGTGCAAAGTATTTTTCGGCGAAAAATAATCAGACATGTGTGCTTCTTTGCACCAGTTTTTATGAACAAATTCATTATAGAAGATAATAAGTGGGAAATGATAATGAAATTGTTCGTCAAAAAATTGACCTTGCTAACTGTCATTATTTGCAAAGACCATGGCAAAATTCTTTTATGATTTTATCATCAAAATAATTAAGAACTTTCATATTCAAAATCTTGTGGGGCAAGGAGAGGAGGACACCACCAACATGATACCGTAAATCCTCGAATAAGTCCCTGGGGGCCGACTCAGATCGAAGGCCAAAACAATTGAAACCCACCCCACTTTTGTGGGGTGGGTTTCAATTGTTTCTAGGAAGGTGGCGCGCTTCGCGCGCCACCTCCCTAGTGTGTTAGCCTTCGATGTGGTCGTTCCGATCTGGTCGTTCTGTTCCGCCCCATGTTCCTTTTTTCGTTCCGTACTTTAGTAGGAGCCTTTGTTAACAAAACCCGAGAGTGGGGTTGGCTCGGAGCGCCAGAAAATGGAGAAGCCAGAAAATAGAGAAATGGAGGCTCCCAGAAAATGGAGAAATCTTTGTTTTCTTGCTTGTTTGTTGTTGATTACCTCCCAGAAACACTTCTAAGATGTAGGGAATGCTGTTTTGCGGGTTTTTGCCAAGTTTAAACAAATTTCCAATAATATAAGTAATGTTTTAGTGCATTTTAAAACCTCAGAGTGCTGCGAAAACACTTAGGCCACTTTTTTTCACAGAAACAACAAAATTTCGTGATGAATTGAATGACAAGGGAAGACGGGGGTGCAATTTGCATTGAAATTATCCTAAAATACTACAATATTACGTCATTTTTAAGCATAGTAATTCATGATTTATCTTGCTGTATTTATTATTAAGGTGACATTATAACAACTAACTAATATAATTATCCATATTTCTGCAAGGTTTGTAATATTTCGCGATAATTTCAATGCAAATTGCACCCCCGTCTTACCCTGTCATTCAATTCATCACGAAATTTTGTTGTTTCTATGAAAAAAAAAGTGGCGTAAGTGTTTTCGCAGCACTCTGAGGTTTTAAAATGCACTAAAACATTACTTATATCATTGGAAATTTGTTTAAACTTGGCAAAAACCCGCAAAATAGCATTCTCTACGTCTTAGAAGTGTTTCTGGGAGGTAATCAACAACAAACAAGCAAGAAAACAAAGATTTCTCCATTTTCTGGGAGCCTCAATTTCTCTACTTTCTGGCTTCTCCATTTTCTGGCGCTCCGAGCCAATGCAGTTGAAACCCGAATGCACTGCCCGATGCCCGAAGCTTTATCACAATCTATCTGCCAATCTGCTGGCTGACAACATTTCATGATGCAGGCTTCTTGTGTGGAGAAACGACTTTTTAAAGGCAAAGGGGGGATTCGAATGCTGCCTGTGAGTGACATTGGAAAGTCAATATTTGAGTTAGACGAACCACAGTGGCAAGCTGACACTGAGGTAAGTGGCATTTCTATGACTTCAGCATTAACTTGATTTGCAAAACGTACTCATCGACCTCCATAGGACTATGGGTCAAGTTTAAGACTAGTTTAGGACTGTTTATGCAGCTACTTTATCAAAACTGACGGCAATAAATCACTTCAATTGCAAATATGCAACCTATAGGCATGTAGAAAACAACTTTTATTGAATCTTTACCGTACCCATATTTTTCTTGTAAAAAACGTGGTTGTCTGTCACAAAGGCCTAATTTTGTAAACAAGCAAAACTGGGATGACAAAGTGCGTTGTAATGTACATCTACTTTTCCATTCCAGGCGAACGCGAAGATAATACATTTTTTATTTCATATTCTTAAAATATTGTCCTACACTAGACCGTCCGGTCATAAAATTTTTTTCCTAAGGAAAATTAACTCTGAAAACGACTCAGCCACACATCCACACAAGTAGCCTGAAAAAGTAGATGTGATGTATGATGTATCTACATACAACGCGCTTTGTCATACCAAATAAGGCCCTTGTAAGAAGTAAATTTTTTACAAAACATACGGTAAAGATTCAATAACAGTATTATTGTTTTCTACATGCCTCTACATATTTGAAGTGACTTATTGCCTCCAGTTTTGATAATATAGCTGCTCAAATAGTCCCAAACTTGTCCTTAAATAGTCCCAAACTAGTCCTAAACTGGGGTCAGGTCAACCAGTGCAAAACATAACTCTTTAAATTGTAACTTAATTGATTAAAGTAAATGAATTGATATAAAGGGACAGCACCTAAAAATAGATGGCAACTCAATTCAATTCAACCACGCGCAGATAGAGTTCAAGCAAAGTGATCACATGCATACAAGGCACAGCGTCTCTTTCCGTCTCCTTCCTTTTCTCCAAGTGATCACATGAACTTTGCATTGCTCCGATATGATTGGAGGAATAGCCGTATCTATATTTAGTTTGCCCAGTCCTCTGCGTTTTGCCACTTTTATATCCGTTCATTTACTTGAATGGTAGTGGGTGGTATAGGGTAGCTTAGATATTAGATCTTGAAACGTAAACTATCTTGGGGGTGAAAGGTTTCTTTCGAATTGGCAAGACCAAACTCACAAAGTGCATGACACGTACAATACCTATACTTATCAAAGTATTGTCCCCAGAGAAGGAGTATCTTAAGACGTGCCAATAGACCATTTTTAAAAATAACATGAATGCTTCTTAGATCAGATTTTCACAAACCCTGACTGTAGTGTTGCAAACAAGGTGCGTATAAGCTTATACTGTTAGGCGGAGTATAATGAAAATATTCATCACAACTCTACCAGCAACATAACACTATTCAGAATGTGTAGGAATCAAATAACAAGTATACTATGAAACAAAAGTGGTCATACCACAGCGATATGAGTTTTTATCACATCATACAACCAACAACAATACCACAGCTTAGTAAAGGTAATAATAATAATAAAACTTGAGTTCTCAATATATGCACCTTCTGGAGAAGATGCAATATTATCATTATTATCACCATCATCACCCTTTTACACCACTGCTGGCCGATGTCCTACACAACTCCCTTCACTCAACATGGTGTTATGCTCTTTGAGTCTATGTAATGCCACCTTGTGCTCCATGTCATCTCTCCATGTTCTCTTTGGTTTTCCCCTTGCTCTTTTTCTGTCCCATGGGGCCCATTCAGGTGTTTTCTTGGCCCATTTATGGCTCCCCATTCTGGCTAGATGTCCTATATATTGGCCTATGATGATTTTGACGATCATCATTATCTATAGTGTGTTTATTTTGAACATTTACCAATTTTTGTCAGCGGGATATACATTATTTTCTGCTATTAGCTATTTGTCTGCTGGGAATTATAGTGTTTGTTACTTTAATGCAAAATTATTTTCTATTCATTTATTTAACATTTGAAATATTGTCAAATTCATTCATTGTGAGAGGTAAAAAAATTGAAACAATGGTGGGGAAATAGGTTTAAAAATTTGAATTCTTTGCAGATAAATATTTTCCGTAACCTACATCACATAAACAACATTCACAAAGAAGACTTGGGATTTAATCTTACATTTCTACACTATGATAATAAATCCCCAGAACTATTATGAAATAATTCTATTTCTTAATGTTTATTTTCCCTTTTGATCTTAGAAACCAACATGTGGTATCTGCTGCCAGAAATTTTCTATCACTACAAGAAAGGTAATATCTTTGTAATAGCTTGAAAGGTAATAGCTTTTCTAATCCAACTAATTTTGTTCAAAAAAGTTAGTGTATTTGTACACCTTAATAACAGGCTGCTTCTTGTAAATGTGTAAATAGGATTAAAACCCTGCACAAACTTCAATTTTATGTGCGAGTCCTTTGCAGTTTTGCAAATTAATTTATGATCTCCAGACTCTTAATAGCAGTGGGGATAATGAATTTCCTTATAGTGGAAATGCATTTGTTTCATATTTTATAGGTTTGACCTGTTGCTAACAAATTTGCAAAATGCAAGTGCCTTATTTTGCCTGGCTTAAGTGCCATACCTAGATATATTTTTTATTTTTAGTGGACATGCACAGCAGAGTAAATTTTTGTTATTTGGAAAAATCATGTGTTGTGTGTTCTTTGTTTCTCTCCGCATTTTCCTATAATGTAAGGCTTTTAATTTTGAACAATACTTTGATTTTTTAATTGAGTGAGAAGCAGATTTTTCATGAAAGAGTTACTTTTGATTTTGAGTGGTCCATAATTTTGTTTGTATTCATGCTTTTTGATCCAGCATCATTTTATTAAATAATTTGACATCCCGGGTTTCTTAGAGCAAAGTTTTGAACCTCTGAGGAATTGATAGATAGGGTCCCATGTATCCTTTTTTGTCATGCGAAAAATGCACCCTCAGACTTACAAGGGATTTCTTCCAAACAACCAGCCAAAGTTGATAACGTTGGGCTTTTGGTGTGATTTATTATGGAGAATAAAAATATGTGATAGAGCTTGGGAAAATTTTAAGTATGATTTTTAATGACATAATTTTCCCATATTTTTGCAAGAACTGTCACGAAATGTTCTTATTGGCTTATTGAAAGGATGTAAAAACGATATCATTGAATATTACTTGATGATACCTTTTGAATGCTAAATAGTGTCTTGAATTTTGTTTTTAATAATTATATGACATTATATGAAGTCATTGTTTAACAATTTTTGAATGAAACAGAATGAATTTTGGTTACGGCAATGGCGTAGATAGGAAATTTTATAGGGGGGGGGGGGGGGGGGACGAGAAATTCAGATTTTCTGACAAAAATTTCATATTTCTTCAAGACTATGAATATAAGATAAGAAATTTGCTAGAACTAAGCGTAAAAAGAAGATATTTATTTTCCGACAAGATCAGCAATTTTCCGACAAAATGGGAGTTTAGCTCTACAGGGGGGTTGTTCGCCCCCTGACCCCCCTCTAACTACGCCACTGGGTTACGGGTATAGCCTTTATTGCTAACGCTGACAATGAATCTGTGGTTTTCAATCACATGTAATGGATAGCACATCCAATGTGTGTTCTTGGGTATTTGTGCATTTTTGTGATCAGAATTGAGCAGAAAGTTTCATACATTGATATTCCTTCATCCAGTAGTAGCTCTAAGACCAACAGTGGTGACTGCAGTGCTGAGACATATGAAGGTAACTAGGATGTCATTGATTGTTGAGTAAAACTAGTCTGATGCTATTGATGATGATAAAGGAGGGTCCAATATATTTTATCCTATGCCTCAGCTGGAAACTCTTTCACTGAGAGCTATGAAGCAGATGTGAGCGAGTAAAGAAATGTCGAATGAAGCCTTTCTAGGAAAGGCAAAGATGGTCAGGAAGATATGTTGGTTTCATAGCAATATCTATGTCCAAGTATTTTGAAAATACAAGAACAAAGTCAGTCAAAAAATAGAATCAAAAGTATTTACTAAAATAACAAACAATCTCCAAAGTTATGAAATATAACGTTGTCAAGTTTTATCAAGAGCTATAAAAAATTTATCCCATAAATTTACAATTGCATTTGATCAAGTTGTTCAATTGTTTCTGCTAAATTCAAAAAACCCTCTCAGGGGTTTATTCGACGGTGGGTGTTTATTTTGCAAAGATGATTTTGCGGTGGGTGCTTATTGGAGGGGAGGAGGATTTATTCCATGGTGTGTGCTTAATCAAGGACTTCAGTATGGGTTCTAGAAGTGGTCCGAAATGGTGAAGAGCAACAACAAGTTGCAAGAATTAAACAAAAAGAAGACCTCAGAGAACACAACAAAGAGAACACCTCAGAGAACACAACACCTTGAAAGTGAAAGCAGCAATAAATAGAGTGGAAAGAAGAGGGTGGGCGGTAAATAGAGGAAATACGGTAACACCTGTTCACAATTATTCCTGTAAATCTCCAGAGGTCCTAGCAGGTGTTAACAACGAATATTCAGTCCATAAAAACACCTGGAAACCTGTGCAGGCAGCCCTCTTGTGGCAAAACAAAAACCTGCATCTCCGTCAAAAGTACCTGCTGCGACCCGAGGGGAAATTTGCTTAAAAATGAAGAAAACGCATGACTCTTGACATAAAATTGCAACAGGCACGAATCCAATTGCAGCGGCCGTGTAACTGAGCACATGAAAAGCTGGCACCTTGCTTGAATATCGAGTTGTCATTTCCAAGTAGGAATATCTCCATTGCAAACCATTGCTTTTTCTTGATAAGACAGGAATAACGTAAAAATACTTGAAAAAGTAGATAACCTTGGTCTAATCAATAAACTGTGCTTTCCATTTGAAATGTAGCACAATAAATGCTGATTCAAAAGCCTGTGTGATTATACGGTTCGCCATTTCAGCCCCTTGTTGTTTTCAGTCAAATATATTGTTTTAGGCAAGTTTCGAGTAGCATCACGTGACTCCGTAGAAGATACCGGGTGGGCCAAAAAAAGTAACCCCATAAACAAAATATTTTTAGGAAAGACATCTTACGAACAATTTGTTGCAAATTTCTACTATATAATATTAAACTCAAAAGACATTTTGTGTAAAAGCATTTTGTGTTTATGCTTTGTCATTTTTGAGCAGTTGTAATTTCAAATTTCTAGTTGCGAAACCTGCTTTTATGACATTTAGTGTCTGTCAATTAACTACGTCGGAATAGCAATACATACAGCAATACATAAATATCACAAGAAAATAAAAATTTCATCCAGAATTTGCAAATTGAGAATGGTCGGAGAAGAAAGAGAATCATTTCCTCATAAAAACTAGTCTATTGACCTGAAAATAACATACGCACTCCTGCAACATTGCCTTAAGGTCTTGAACGGACACAGGGTTTGTTGGCACAACGAAAAATTATGAAAATAATTAATACTTGGCCAGAAAGACTGCACAAATTTATTGAACAGGAAGGAGGATACTTTGAACGCCTTATTCATTTATTGTTTTCTTTTTGTTATTTCTAACATTTCTTGTTTTGCTTTTTAACATTGTCAACTTTCAGACATAAAATGTCATAACAGTCAGTTTCATGACTAAATGTTTGAAAATTACAACTGCTCAAAAATGACTGAAAATAATTACACATTCTTTTTCCACAAAATGTCTTTTAAGCTAAATATTGCACTCTAGAATTTCCCGAAATTTGCCGCTAAAATATATTTTTTACAAATTTTTATTTTAGGGGTTTACATTTTTTTGGCCAACCCTGTATATATTAGATTTGATTTGGCTAAAGATGGGCTGCACATAAACGAAGGCAGTATGCGTAAATTTGGAAGCAATGTCAGTAGATCTATTAGGTATTCTTAGGGGGTAGAAGGTATTTAAGTGGACTAGTAATGGATTGTCATGAATTCGATATCTTGGGCCTCACGAAAAGACGCTTGGACAAGGACATTTCAGATTTTGAGGTCAAAATTGATGGTTATGACATGTTATGACATATATAGAGGTGCCTAAAGTATGGGCTGTGGGGTATCACTATTTATGTCAATCCAAACATCCCTCATGTTCAGAGGACAGATATTAGTAGTGCTGCTCTGGAAGTTGTAGGCGTTGAAGTTGAACCAAAGCATGGAAGAAATTTTATAATTGTTCGCCGGTGTCATATGCTTCTCTGCATGACCATACGTTTCTGGATGGCCCCTGAATGGGCTGCACACTGAAGCATAGCACTTTTGAATAAAAAAATATGTCAAAACGTTCCCTGAAGTAAAACGCCGAAAATGGACTACATTTATCTAAATTGTTTCTAGACGTTCCACCCCACCGCCCCACCGGCCATCCGCCCACTCTCCAATCCGCTCCATCCGAGTCGATCCGCCCACTTGCATTAGTCGTTCCGCGCCACGTGAATTCATTGTAACAATAGATTGAAAAGGTGGGAGAGTATGACAAAATCGGAAATTTTCTCAAATTTGTCTTGTTAAACGCAAGGCTTAGCATGCATATTAATAAGAAAAAAGTTCGTCAAGAAAAATATGTTGTGAAAGAAATTTACATTTGCAAGAGATGGCAACACAGAACCTGCGAAACTGGAATCTCTAGACAAGTGCCGTCAAGAGTATAGAGAAATGTGCCGTCAAGAGAGAGAAATTGAGTTCAGATGTTGTAATTGCAAGGTATGTTACACAATAAAACTTAATCTTGATGTTAAGTTGTTTCTCTTGTATGTTAAAACGTTGGCATACAATTAAATTGTATTGACAAGTACAATTTATTTCATTTCAGGATGAAGCCATGGAAACATCATTAATTCTATTTCTAATTACGGATGAAGAAGACGAGTTTGATATTGTCGAACCTATCCAAAATTCAGTGCCTATGCTTGAAAATACTTTGGAAGATTCGCTACCAACAGAAGTTGCAGTTGATTTTGCAAATGAAGAGATTTGTTGCGAGGTTATACCAGGTGCTACCAAACAGGGAAAAGACAAGCTCATTGACAGTGATGGCTATTCATACGTCCTGAAGCGGGCATAGGGAAGTGGAAAGAAAGCCTGGAGGTGTAGCGCCAGAAGCAAAAGCTTGCCCTGTAGTGCAACGCTGCAACAAGATGGGCAGGTGTTTCGCCGAGGTCCGCAACCTCACTGTCATGCTGGCAAGCCTGGTGTGAATATCACATCGAAAATTCAAGTGGACATCAAGACAAAGGCCACTGAGAATGTTTTTGCATCAGCTGCAAACATTGTGGAGGGAGTTATGCGTGAGAATGCTGATCAGATCTTGTTGCAGCCGTCATGCAGTCAATCATCCTTGGCCAACTTGATCAGACAAGCTAACCGCCACAGAGAAAAAACGTGGCCAAAAGGACCAGCTGATCTGGATTTCATCCTGAATGAGGAATATATTCCCTCTGATTTCCTCAGATCTGATATCAAACTGACCAGTGCCCGGCATCTTGTCTTTGCAACAACGGACCAACTCCAACTTCTTAAGAAGGCAAGTGGTACATGGATGGGACATTTAAATTAATTAAAGAGCGTTTTAAACAGCTGCTCTCCATTCATGCATTTTTGAAAGAAGAAAATGGTAACATCAAGCAGACACCGTTGGTAATGGTTTTGATGTCAAGACGAAAGACCAAGGATTATGTTGCAGTGCTAAGGGCAATAGTGGATTGCTTGAATGGTGAAACATCTGTTGAAAAGGTGGTCCTTGATTTCAAAGCTGCAGCATGGAAAGGTTGCCGAAAAGTTTTGACAAACAACATCCAAGGCTGTTCGTTTCACTGGACACAAGCAATGTGGCGAAAAGTACGGAATCTTGGACTTGCCACAAGTTATAAAAGTTCACCAGCAATTTACCAACACATCACATTCCTTTCCTGCTAGCTGAACACATCACATTGGCCTTTGAACATCTGGGGCAAGAGCAACCATTCCAGTGACAGCCTTGACAATGTATGTGAGTGAAACATGGATAAGAAGCAGCAATTGGCCACCAGAAACATGGTCTATATTCAACCAGCCTGTGCGTACCAACAACGATGTGGAGGATTGGCATCGTCGTCTAAACAACAAATCGGGAAGAAGCTCTCTTCGGTTCTACGTATTGCTTCCTTTATTATTTGAGGAATCGCAATTTGTTACTCTACAAGCAAGGCTAGTAAAAAGTAATAAATTACAAAGATACCAAAGAAAAACATATAGAAATTGTCATGGACGCTACTTTGAACTTTGGAAACAATATTCAAATCATGAAATCAGCACCAGTGCTCTTCTGAGAGCTGTTGCCTATTTAAATAGACCACATGTGTAGATAATAATTTAATAATCTCAGTTTATCTTTCGCTTTGTGATCTTTTTAATTTAATTTAATGTAAGATGCTAAAATAACTTTTTTATTAACACCTTTTGCAAGTTTACTTTTGGTGGATTTTTCTTTGGAACACTTGTAACTTTTTATATTGATAAGTACATTCATTAATAGATTTACAAAAAAACCTATCTTTCTTTCTACACTCATCTTTTTGCGCATTTTGGCGCATCAAATCATTGTCACCGCCTTCAAGTGTGATGTTTTTTACATTCGTTGTGAAGGCAGAATTTTCTCTTTCATCTACAATATTCTCTTCGTAATATTCTACCTCACTGCCTTCAAAATGGATATCATCTTCTCTCGGAATACTGTAACTGCACCCTACAGTCTCTAAAGTAATGTCTAATACGTTCTTTTTTCTTCTCGTTACTTGTGGTTTCCAGTGTGTCATTTGCAAACTATTCTTCTACATCAGTTGCTATGTCTTCATCATCGGAGCAGCTTTTGCCAATTTTTGTCATCTTTTCAATCTCACCTAGCATTTTCATCCTCCTCCGTTTTCCATGTTTCTTGCTCGTGATCAGTGGTTGTCTTTTTCGGGTATTTGTTTTGGTCATGTCTTGTTCTGTTGGCAGATCTTCGTTGGAACTCTCTAAAATATGAAATAATTCATTCATTCAGTCATATTTTTCTTCTGCTGTTACTTTGTCAGTCCATGTTTCTATCTCACACTTGCCTTCTATTGTGTTCACGTCTTTCAACTCTTTTTATCAACAATTTCCTCTTCGTCATGTACGGAACTTTCAAGTATTATTTCTTCTGTTTTCATATCTTCTTTATTCTGAATTGTGATTTCGCTTTGTTGCATTTTCTCCTCTTTCTCTCTTTTCCTAGTATCACACACTTGTTCCTTCTCTCCTACTGCAATATTGTCTTTGCTTTCTTGCTGTTCCGTAGCTTCTGTATCTAGTTCGTAACTTTCAGATGTTATGTTGCATTGTGCTACAACTGTGCTTTCCTTTTCTGAAAAACTTCACGGCTTCTCCACGGCTTTGTTTTTTAATTTTTTTCTCCCATTAAGCCTGGCATGTTTCTTGCCAACTATTTCAGTTATGGTGTGTGGCCCACTCCATTCTTTTGTTTACTTGCCCCCTGACGAGTCTTGCGGCGTGCATCATAGAGAAAAACTTTTTGTCCCAGAGTGAAACTTATGATTCGTGGAACGTGTTTTTCTAGTACTTTTTGTCCTTTTCCTGTGCCATTTCTACATTTTTAATGGCTCTTGATGCATCTTTCTCCCTATTGGTTTCAATGGACGACATAGATTTAATTATCGTTTCTTCTGTGGGTAACTTTATTTGCAGCTAAAATGATATTTTTATAATATTTAGCAGAAGTAGCACATATGAATAGCAAATAGTATGGACCGTTTGTAGCAAGAATAATAAAAGTTTTAAGTTGACTTGAAACGTGAAACAGAGTGTGTTTTACTTCCCTTAAGTCTTCATCATTTTCTGCCACCTCCACTGGTCTTCTAGCTTCTTGGCCATACATCATATGGAATGGTGTCATTTTGTGCTTGCATTACGGCTGGTTCTTATTGAAAACAGAACAGGCTCAATCATGATGTCCCAGTTTGTGGGTTCTTTATCTTCCGACATTAGTGTCAGCAGGCGTCTGCAATAATGCAAAGTTACGCGGCGTCCATTTATATATAATTTTACAGTTAAAAAGCAACAATGCGTAGAAATGCATGATGACGAATGTCTAAAGATGCTAGATGACGAATAAGTCGGAACAG
Organism: Sanderia malayensis; assembly: GCA_013076295.1. Taxonomy (NCBI): domain Eukaryota; kingdom Metazoa; phylum Cnidaria; class Scyphozoa; order Semaeostomeae; family Pelagiidae; genus Sanderia; species Sanderia malayensis. Next base: position 273,540 of record RQOL01000906.1, on the reverse strand, counting down.
TAATGCCGTTTAATTGTTTGATTTGTTTGTTCATCGAGGCCGTTGGTTTGAGGGTGGTATGCAGCTGTTGTCTTGTCCTTAATTGACAACAAGTTGCAGAATTTTTCATTTAACTATTTGAATTAAATTCGAACAATTTGTACAAATGGATTCAATAGCAGCAATTACCTTAACGGATTATGAACGTTAACATTCAACAAAACATGTTACCTCATTGGCAAATTTTCTACCTTGGTCAGTGAGCACTCTTTCTGGTGCACCATCGCGGCAGAATAACTTTACTAGACACTTGGCTACTTCCTTTGCACTTTCCTCCATAATTGGGAAGGCTTCCACCCATTTCATAAAATAGTCAGTGCAGGTAAACAGATACTGATTCCCTCGCTCTGTTATCGGAAGTTTTGTTAAATCAATGCCTATCATTTCCCAAGGCTTTTCAACCTATTGAAAGTATTATAAATTTACACTTGCAAATAATGTCGTACTTTATAGCTGTCAGGATGAGGATCACATAAAGTAACTATCATGTAACACGTTTACTGCTATTTATTTGGATGAAATCATGATAGCATTTAATTAGTCCTTAACTATTGAAAAATAATTAGTTGAGGAATTTTTGGTCCGTTGCTATTGCCTGATTCTATATTTAGTAAAGCACTCGATGCAACTACAGGAAATGCAAATATATTCAGATACTGTTATGCATGCCAGCCCTACATCAACATTGTCTAACGGCGGTCCACTCCTGTAATACTTCTGACACTGGCTTCGCTGTGAATTGAATTGAGAAAAACTCAGAATGCTTATCCAGCTAGAAATTCCTAAATCTTAATCCCTCATTTCAATAGGAAAACGATGAGCAGGAAAATTGACATGGTTGATGGTGCAAGTCTTGGTCGTCGCTTTCCTATCAGAATTTATGAATACCATTCGCTTCCTTTCTGGTTTAAGCTGGAAATTGTGAATAAAAATTGGAACAACAGTTTTAAATCTACCATGTATTTTAGATGTGATGTAATATCTGGTAATAACTAACTCATTGGTATGATGTCTGAATGTGACTGAACCTTATTCAGTGAAATTGCCTTCAGAAATATATGACAGTGAGGATGTAGAAATAATTTTCAGGATGTGATATTTTGATGAATTGGTGAATTATTTGTTGAATTATTTTTGTTTCCTGTTGAACGGGAAGCGCTTGCGTTTTACCCGCGTTTTAAAGCTCAAAGCACTTATGTGCCAAATCCTGAATCACTAATGTGTTGAAACCTGAAACACATTCTACACCGGTACCGACATTCTACACCAGATAATGATGATACATCCTTTCATACTCTCCATAAATTGATGTCCATATTAGATTCGGAGGGTAAAGCGATCGTTTTTGGATGACAATGACTTAAAAAAGTCAAATTATGACCCAACAAAGAAGCTCGAATCTACTAATAGTGAATTTCAATTCGAGCGACAAATAAGAAGTTCCACAATAATTGTTCCTACATCGAATGATCTTGTCGTAACCCAAATGACAATAACTCTCATTGACCATATTGAAACTGACGGCTCAAACTATATCATTGAAGCAGGGATATCAGAAACCAGTTTTACTGATCATTACCTAGTCTTTGCCGGAAGTAAGATTGATACTAGTTCTGGATGAACAAAAATGTTAGTTTTGTTGAAATAAGGATCTTGTCAAATTATGGCTCTTATGTGATTTGCAGTCAACCGACTAGACACATGTTTTTGATGGCTGTACTAATGACCCTGCTTGTATGGCAGATACATTTTTTTTTATTTTCAGCTCTGTTATGGATGTCCACACATCCTTAAAGCAAAGAGGAATTTTCAAGAACTTTACTCCTTGGATTACACCACAGCTCATGCAGCTGATGATGGTTGAAACAGGCTATCTTTAAAACACCGAATCGGAATCTGCAACATGGAATCCAGAGCCCGGAATACAGAATAAGAAATCCGGAATAGTGAATAGCGATAATTGTTATTGTTATTTAACTATTTAACATAATTATAAAGATATTTACAATAGAAAGCATAACTTGCAATTGCACTCTCTCCTAGTCCATGTTATTACTTTTTGGCAACAGGAAGCTATTGTTACGCTGCTCTTTACCACATTTGGTATGCTATTCTAGAGTATGCTACCCCCAACACATAGAATTCATCCGGCAGGCCACAGTGGAAGTGCGCTTGGGAAGTAGAATGGTGTCTTTTGTTCTGAGATTGTATCTCTCTTCTCTGGAATAACTCAGGCAAAAATACAGTGTTCTCATGATGCAATGTTCAGTTGTTGGAGTGAACAGAACATCAGAGAAACGAATGCCACTTTTTACTGTTTATCAAAACTAGCAAACAGCGTCTTAAAATAACTTTTTCAAGTATATAGATATGATTGCTTATAACTAATTACCAATTAAACCTGCTTAACTAATTCTGAAGACTACAATATCAATCAATGGTATATATTTTGAACAGCAACATAGAGATATAACTAGCCGGGGGCGCTCGCGTTTGCTCGCTTCCCGGAGGGGGGCAAGTGAAAAAACTTAATGTGGTCAGCGCACTTCGTGCGCTGCATTCGCTAACGCTCATGCCCCTTTCGACCCCACTTACAATGGGAGAGCTCGCTGCGCTCGCCTGTGATCGGCGCACTTCGTGCGCTGCATTCGCGAACGCTCATGTCCCTTTCTACCCCACTTACAATGGGTTAGCTCGCTATGCTCGCCTGTCTATCTATTATCCAGAAACATTGACTGATAGGGCGCACTTCGTGCGCAAACTGTAAGCTCTCATATAGATAACTTTCTGGTTCAGCCGGCAAGGAACAGCTAACTTAAAAATAGGGCAGATTAAGTGCCTCAGAAAAAAGCCTTTATGGATACCTCGTTCGCCGTTTTGGCCCATTGTCTTGAGGCCTTCGACTTATTGTTTCGGGTCGAATCTACTGTTTTTGGCAAGGAAAATGCGTCATCACGTGACTCCGCAGAATATATATATTAGAAATTATGATAACTATATTAAGCAAATGTTAATGGAGAAAACAAAATCAAACTATAAAAGTAACATTAAAAGTAGATTTATTTTCTAAAATCTGGTATTCAAAGGAGGGCGGTGCCTTCTCCCTAAACTGTAAATGGCATCCATCCAAACTTGTTATAAAGTCGAACAAGATGGGATGACGTCAAAAAACTATTGAACTCTCTTCGCACATAAAAATATGAATTATTGAACATTGGATATCTATCTTTGATACAGCTGGCGAATAAATGAAGATGCGCATTTTGAGCATGCGGTAACACCTGCTTCTGACCTGTGATCCGGTCCTTGTATTCCCTCATTTCAAGATAGACCACAACCAACTTGTCTGGCTTGGCCAAAGGTGGATTCTGTATCGCTCTTCTACAGCCATAGCATCGAGAAACAGTTGTGCCAGGAAGCTATTTTACAGTAAACATCTCTCTTCTGATAGCTGATTGTGGCAACTGTAGTTGCTGAAAGTTCAATTTCAAATGTTTTTCAGGGACGTTAAAATCACCAAAGAAGAAATCGAAATGCTTTAAGATTATAAGTCACCTGCTGTGGTGAAGATTGCCACTGTTAAAAATCTTGTTGAATCGGTACTGGCTTGTTTATTCAGTGCATCTGAACATCGCACCAAGGAGGCGCACCTGGCACCAACATGGGCATTGCTCTTCAATTATGTGGTTGTATTTCTGGCTCTGTCACGGGAATATTTGCTGTTTGTTGTTTCAGATGTTCTATATCATTCACAACATCTATGAATTGTGTTGCTTTGTGTTTTTTCTTGTTAGAACGTTTACTTTTTTTCAGCGTTTTGTGGACCATTTTGCAAAGCCATATCTATGAGATTCCCACGTTTTTTTCTTAGTCCTCTTTTATACCAGGCAATGAACTCGTTGAGAGTACCCCGTACATGTGCTACAGCAGTGGTAAGCTTGCAGATCTTGTAGATTTGTTCGTGCATTAACGATCACAGGACAAGCTACCGCCCTTTCCAGGGGTGACAGTGAATATTTTATTTGAATAACTGGCAGCAATATAAGATCCATTTGTTGAGCCGGGCTGTGGTACAACAAGCCCCTGTAAAGAAACTAACTTGCTGGCCTTGTCAAAAATTGTTTCTAGTATAGGCATTGGGACATTTTCGATTCCACACCTACTTGCAGTTATCTCTAAACAGCGTGGCTCCTTCTCTATTGCTCTTTCATCTTGTGGTGATTCTTTATCATTTGACAAAAAGTCGTCTTTTTTACCATCAACACCAGTGTTGAGAATTTCTTAACAGTGTTCTTACGTTTGTCAAGGGTCATTATGCTCCACTTAAAGTTATTAAATATAAGATGGCTATATAGCTTTGAGCAACTTGTAAGGACCCCTTCCAAATACACCCTTTCTTCGTTTTTGAACTGGATGCTTATGACTTTCTTCACATCTGCAATAAAGTCATGGGGCATTCTTTGATTGAATGAAAGACCGTGTTGGACCATAAAGTTTGTAGCCTCTACATCATTTGTCGTGTAAGTCGTTCAGGGGGTACCAAGGCCCGCCTCGATCCGAACTTGCTTCAGCAGCGATTTCTTTATGTCAGCCACCTGGGATAAAAAAGACACATTTTGCGCTCTTAAAAACCATATTATATATCTTACTTTATCTAAGCGGATTCTGATTTGGTAGTCAACAAACGGTATGGCTGCAACAGCTTCGTTTTGTAGAGCAATGATACCCTCGATCTTCAGGCTAGTTTTTAAAACTTACCATGAAAGATTGAAAGTGGAACATAAACAGCACCTTGCAAGGTGATAATCTATATATTTAGTATACCATTCATGGAAGAGATTGAACAAGTAAAAAACCTTTTTTTGCATACCTTCTCTTTTTTGAACCAATCAAAAAAAGAATATTTCTGTACTTCTTTCCCACTCTCACGTTTTCTGTCTTCCCACGATGGTCTTAGACTCTCAAGTTTGATGTCCAATTTTTTTGCTTTAGGTCACTTCGCATGCCTCTTGAAGCTAATTCTCTCTTGATATTATTTTGATATTGTGGATAAAACACCTCGAAAATTCTGCAAATTTAAAATTTCTCGATAAACCATCTATTAGTGCAAGGTCACCATCTTTGCCACAAGCAAGCAAACACTCCAACTCAGGTTTTTCTGTGATTAGACTATGTGCAGATCTAAAGTAGGTTCTCCAGTTAGGTTGGTGCATAATGATAATGATAAATGATCATTATAAATGTTTAATGATCATGTTTAAGTCACCACTCCTTGGTACAAAGGTTTTTCATAGCGGTATAAAATTAATCAAAAGGAAATAATTACAAATTTGATTAAAATGTTAAAATAGCCTAATTAATTGAAATTAAAATGAAAACCCTAACCTAAAATATTCCTTGTAGAATTTATCAATAGTCTAATTCTGTCGTTAATTTTAATTTTAATTATCCATAAGAAGAGGCTTCCTTGACATGACTTGGCAATGCATTATAGTCTTTGACACCACTAAAGCAGAAAGTTCTTTGATCACTGCGAGCTGTTGTCATTGGTACATGTAAATCATTTGATTGTCTTGTTTGATATTGGTGTACATTCCTCTTCAGGGTAAAATTTAAATATAAGATAAACTGATGCAAGACTGTGTAAGCATTTGTAAACAAGACACATTCGATGATAAGATCTCAATTGGTTTAGTCTCATCCACCCAAGATTATGAATCAATGGAGTTGCATGTTCACGCTTGGCAACACCAGTGATGACTTTTGCAGCAAAGTCTTGGATACTTTGTGCCTTATTGGTCATATCATAACATATCATATCATATCATATCATATATATTATTTGTTACAGCAGGTTAAATTTCAGGCAACCAAAGGTTGATGTGGACCTGCAAAAATAATTCTTTGTTTTTTTCGCCTAATTGGCTATCACGAAAAACGACGGTTTACGCTTGCGAAACTTCTAAATTCGCGTCGCGAACTCCAATTTCGAACAAAGCGCTCGCCGTTCACGTGACGCGTTTCGCCTTTTGCTGCAATTTGATTGGTTCTTTTCCGACTTCACGTGAAAAGTTACGCGTTTTTCGTTATCATGCAAATTTGCCCTCGGGTTGAACAGCAGGTACTTTTGGAGAAGACGCGTGTTTTTGTTTTGAAGAGACCTCTGGAAAAATACATGAAACAATTGAGAACACAGGTGATAGCTTTGTTTTGTTTTTTGAGTGAGATAGCTTTAGTTTTTGTAGTAGGCGACTGCCATTGTTGCTTCGGCATGCTTGCGACGCTTAGGCCTAATTTAAGCAAGCCCAAAGTTTTATTAACCAATTATAAGGGGTTATCAGGCGAGCAGAGCGAGCCAAACTGTTGTAAGAGGAGTAGGCAGAGGCATGAGCGTAAGCGAATGCAGCGCGCGAAGTGCACCCTGTCAGTCAATGTTTCTTGATAATAGATAGACAGGCGAGCGCAGCGAGCTAACCCATCGTTAGTGAGGTTGAAAGGGCATGAGCGTAAGCGAATACAGCGCACAAAGTGCGCCAACCACAGGCAAGCGCAGCGAGCTATCCCATTCTACGTAGGGTTGAAAGAGGCATGAGTGTAAGCGAATGCAGCACACGAAGTGCTCCAACCACAGGCGAGCGCAGCGAGCTAACCCATTGTACGTGGAGTTGAAAGGGGCATGAGCGTCAGCGAATGCAGCGCACGACGTGCACCAGCCATCACATTAAATTTTTTTAACTTGCCCCCCTTCGGGAAGCAAGCAAAAGCGAGCGCCCCTGGCTAGTAATATTACTATTCTGCGGAGTCATGCGATGACACACTTTCCTTGCCAAAAACAATAGATTCAACCCAAAACAATAGGTCAAATGCCCAAAAACAATGGGTCGAAACGACGAACGAGGTATCCATAAAGGCTTTTTTCTGAAGCCCTTAATCTGCTCTATTTTTAAGTGAGCTGTTTCTTGCCCTCTGAACCAGAAAGTTATCTTTATGAGAGCTTACAGTTTCGACTAAAAGGTTAGGAAATTCTGTGTTTAAGTTTGCCTAATTGGCTATTACGAAAAAACCACCGTTTACGATGGCGAAACTTCAAAATTCGCATCGCGAACTCCATTTTCGAACAAAGTATTCGCTCTTCATGTGACCGGTTTCGCCTTTTGCTGCATTTTGATTGGCTTTTTTTGGACTTGACGTGAACAGTCACACGTTTTTCGTTATCATGCAAATTAGCACTCGGGTTGTAGCAGGTACTTTTGGAGAAGACATTTTTTCTTGTTTTGCACACAAAGGATAACTGGGCGCCTTCCAAAGTGTTTATGAGCTGAATTATCTTTGCAAAGACATGCTTATTGTTTGAGTGACCTCTGGAAAGTTTCAGGGAACAATTGAAAACACAGGCGATAGCTTTTTTTGTATTTTGAGCTGAAATAGTTGTAGTTTTTGTAGTAGGCGACCGCCATTGTTGCTTCAACATACTGTAACGCTTAGGCCTAATATAGACAAGTCCACAATTTTGATAAAAAAATTATGATAATGGATTATCAGGCGAATGGAGCGAGCCAAACTGTTGTAAGAGGAGTAGGCAGAGGCATCAGCGTTAGCGAATGCAGCACACGAAGTGTGCCCTATCAGTCAATGTTTCTTCCTAATGGATAGACAGGCGAGTGTAACGAGTTAACCCATTTTACGTGGGGCTGCAAGAGGCATGAGCATTAGCGAATGCAGCGCACAAAGTGTGCCTACCACATTAAATTTTTTTCGCTTGCCCCCCTCCGGGAAACGAGCAAATGCGAGCACCCCCGGCTAGTTGTTCTTATATAAGCCCTGCCGGTTTTTGCATTCCCATAGGATTTGAGACACACAATCTCATGTTCTTCCTTTTTAAATAAATACTGGTATATGCTGGTTTGTAGCTTCCTGGGCCTGAAAAAACATAATGCTTTAGTGGTCACCTGAATATGACAATGAATTTGAGCTCAACTCCAGCTTCAATTTCCATTGCAGCTCACACATCACAACACAATCATATGTCACAACTAATTCACACTCACCTTCCAAATATGAGATTGTCTTGCGCACAGTAGGATCTGTTTGGTTCAGGGGCACTTGCAGTTCCATTCCTTGCCAGTCCATGTTTAAAGGAAGCTATTGTTGCGCTGCTCTTTATCACATCTGGTATGCTATTCTAGAGTATGCTACCCCTTACACGTACAGAGTTCATGCCGACGGCCACAATGGATGTGCTAGGATATACACAAATATACACAAGTGCCCACATATCTGCTGCCATTAAAATTTCAAGACTCTCCAATGCTCATTGTAGCTTTTTAAAGAGAATTTCAGGTGCCATATACACGGGACTACCTCTGTCTATGCGAGCAATTTTAGAGGCCAACAAAGTCTTCGCTTGAATAAGGTTCGGCCCAATTTCCCCCAAATCAGTCAACTTGCATACGACAGGCTTAAATCCAGACTTTCATTTTTCAAGAAAACCACTTTCATTCTCGCAACATATATGTTTATTACTTATCAGAATATTGGCTGTCTTTAGATTACGATGAACGATGTCCTTCTTGTACAATACAATAGTCCGTTTATGAGATCTGTCACTACAACCTCTGGAACCTGCTGAAATCCTTCAAAGTCGTATGTTTCATCAACGTGGGCCAAGAACTTGGAAAGCGAGTTGGCACTTGTATTGTCACCAAAAGGGGCAAATGAAAAATAAACATATTCTTGCATATTTGAAAAAGGATTGCAACAAACTGCCTTGAATTTTACAATATTTATATGTCCTTTAATGCTCTTAAGAAGCTTTACTTTTTTCATTAACTCACGCTCACTTCCATTGGTTGTAAATGGTTGCTTTAAACTACTTTTTCTGCCTTATATTTCGCCAAAACAATGGATCCAAAGCTGCCAGCTCCAATCATTTTAATGACGGACACATCTGGCCAGTTGAACATTTCAATACACTGTAATGCATTGAAAGCTTTCCGCTTTGGTTTTGGAACGGATTGCTCTGCCATCACACAACTAAACTGGCACAACTGGCAACAACGAAAGATCTGAAGTGATGTTTGCAATTTGAAAACTTAATAGGCTTCATCTGTATCCATAGTTCAAAATATTTGTTTCCACAGCCACAAAATAAATGCAAAAAGCTGAACTGACAGCCGTTCATCCACGGTAATGGCATTTTTTTGTGAAGAAATTGAATGCTATTTTATTAGAGGTGAAAGATGAACACCCATTAACCACGAGAGGGTGACAAAGCAATGGTTTCGAGACAAGCAAACAGGATTTGCTTAATGAGAATGCTTGGAGTGATACCGTAAATATTTTTATAAAGACTGAGGATAGAGATTTGCAAGACATTGCATCATCAGACACCTGTATTTGTGCCTGAACTATTACAAGAAGAGATTTCGATTCAAATTGTTGAACGCTGCAAACGCGTTCAACAATTTGAATCGAAAAGTATTCCTTCGCACAATATAGGAATAGTTTGTCCAACAATGGCTACGTTTGTTAGGAATTGCTACTCGGCTCCAGCAAGGCTTTTTGTCATTGGAAGGAGAGAAGTCAAATCAAATGAGGGTACGACCCAAGGAGACCCGCTTGGTATGGCGATCTGCGCGATCGGAACAACGCCAATGCTCCATATGCGAGCAGAATCACGTGATGAAAATCTAAAGGATGTAGCTTTTGCTGATGATATAACGGCCGCAGGAAAGATCAACGCCCTGAGAAAATGGTGGGATACTCTTTTGTTTAATGATCCGAAATATGGATACTTTCCACGACCTTCCAAATGTATCCTGATCGTCAAGCCAGAAATCGAAGATGACGCTCATGTTGCGTTCAATGGCACCAACATAACCATTACACCAGAGGGTGATAAGCATCTTGGGGCCGCCATCGGAAGCCAGGAACACAGATCGGCTTACTTGAGATCAGAAGTTGCAACATGGGTAGACGAGCTGACCCTCTTATCAAAAGGCGGTGAAACTCAACCTCAAGCCGCTTATTCCTGCTTTGTCGCCGGATATCAGCACAAATTAACATACTTCCTGAGAACGATACCAGATTGTGAGAATGAATTCCAGCCAATTGAGGATGTCATTCGGCAAAAGCTTATTCCATCTATAACTGGAGGTCACGTGGTGAATGACAAAGAACGCAAGCTCTTGGCACTTCCAACACGAAACGGGGGTCTTGGTTTGAAGATCTTTACGGAAACCGCTAAAGAAGAATACGAAAACTCAAAGAAAGTCACATTAGATCTTCAAAACAAAATTCTTGGCATCCGAAACACCAACAGCGGCAAGTCTAGAAACCAAATAAAGTCAGCAAGACAAAAACGCCAGGAAGAAAGACTACAATCACTCATACAAGAGATGACTGACGAGGAACGATAAAGAACGGCATCCAACAATCAGAAAGGTGTGTCAAACTGGCTATCTTCTCTGCCACTGAAAGAATTCGGATTCGACATGTCAAAGCAGGAGTTCCAAGACGCTCTTCATCTTCGTTACGGATGGCTGATGAACAAGATGCCGAATATCTGTGCATATGGTTCTCGTTTTGACGTACCGCATGCTCCCTCGTGCAAAAAAAGGTGGCTTCATCACTCTACGCCACAATGAGGTCAGAAACATCACGGCAGATCTACTAAACGAAGTATGTAGGGATGTCAAAGTCGAGCCGTTGCTGAACGAGTTGAATGGTGACGAATTGCAAGAACGAGCTACCAACAGGAGTCGAGAAGCAAGGTTGGATGTCAGTGCAGCTAGTTTTTTGGTAGCTGGTCAGAAGGCATTTTTTGATATCAGGGTCTTTGACCTTAACGCCCGAAGATACAGCAGCCTAGAACTAGCAAAATGCTGCTTAACAAACGAAGCTGAAAAGAAGAGGCATTATAAAGAAAGAGTCCTGCAAGTCGAAAACGGAACATTCACTCCCCTAGTGTTCTCAACTAATGGAGCAATGGGCAGAGAATGTCAGATTTTCTATAAACGCTTGAGCGAGATGATTCCAGAAAAGAAGAGGATGGAGCTCAGCATAGTAACAGCTGCGATACGTATAGGCCAGTGGCTGAGAGGGGAGCATTACCACCCGAGGAGGCAATTTATGGGACAATGTTTTTCTGGTGTAGTTTTGGGCGTAGAATTCGAATCTGGATGTTGATCAGGCGTGCGAGGGGGCGTTTCCGAGATTTTGGGGGGTTAAGGGTGAAAATAAATTTTCCTTTCAACCATCCAATTTCTGAGAAAATCATTATAAAAATGATGCCCAAGCCACCCTAACTCTATGTGGAGATAGATATTGCAATGTCACGATAAAAATTTGCTCTCCCTATTTTTTGGGGGGGGGGGTGGCTAAATTTCGAAGCCCAACGGGACTACAGGCCTATTACCTAAAGTCATGTTATTCCTGCGTAATTTTTCAATTTAGATTTGAATGAAGCAATACTTTCAACTGAACGCACATAATATTTACATTATAAGGATAAAATGCTTATGCACGTATTCTAAGAATCTCGTTATAAGAAACTCAGACATTTGGATAATCTAAAACAATTTTGAATTTCAAGAGACTCTTAAAAAACTTTTTGTACTTGAAATCCGAAAAATCTAAGATTTCAGTACTGGGAAAGTTGTTTTGTTCCTCATAAAAGTTGTTTAATCTCTCATCGGAAAGGCCGTTATCTGTTGAAGTTGCTGAAGAGCTACTTTCAGCAGAAGAAAGAGGCAGTGCAATGTTTCATATATTTAGCGATCGTCTTCATGCGAATGAAAGCCAAGCTGCATCCCTCTTTGATCCCATTAAACGGTCTCCTTGGAAGGGATTTGGAGATGATGAGAAAGGTCTAAAATGAAATGCAATGGCAAATCAAAAGATGTTGGGGTGCAAAGGAACATTCTTGGTCTTCTCGTTACAGTAGCATTTATAGAAAACGAAGTGGTCGACATCGGCAAGGCTCTCGCCTATCCTCTCGCCCCAGTACTACTATCTGTAGCAACAAGTAACGGATGCCGAATGAAGATAGTTAAAGTCTTCTTATCGACTGCAAAATTCTGCCAAAATATTGCTTTCCTTGCATTGCAACGGATTCTAATCTTTTTTCTCCATAAAGGGAACAGACAATTTTCTCGAGGCTAGAAATTAAGTTCTCACTAGGGTGAGTTTCAACACCAAGATTTCTGAAGGCTAACATGCATTCTTCTCTTTCATTCATTTTCTTCCAGAAAGCCTTCTTTCCCTTTAGAGAAAATGATGACACATAGTCATTTCCAGAGAAAGCATGCAATCCCAGAAGTGCTTGTTTCTGCGCGTAAGAAAGTTGACATAATGCAAGATTAAGGAGTTTCTTGCTTTGCCAGTGGATGTCTACGTCTCATGAACTGGAACGCACGTCAGCTACTGTTTCATTACCAATATTTTGGCTTACGGCGTGGTGCAGAAGGTAGCAAATCTTGGTGTCTGCTTCTTCGTGGTTGGTTTCCAACTCATGAACATTTCCACGTCTTCCTGACTTAATTTCCGACTTTGCTTAGTTTCTGACAGCTCTATCTAGAAGCTTTACAATCGAGGGAAGTGATGCAGCTAAATCCATTACATAGCAGCTAGCATTTACCGACAGGGTTTCCTCGGACATTTGATTTGTCATTGGATTTTACTTTAGACTTTTCTCAGCATCTCCAGATCCCTTCCAAGGAGACCGTTTAATGGGATCAAAGAGGGATGCAGTTTGGTTTTCATTCGTATGGAGACGATCGCTAAATTTATATCAAACATTGCAATGCCTCTTTCCTCTGCTGAAAGTAGCTCTTCAGCGATTTCAACAGATAACAGCCTTTCTGATGAGAGATTAAACAACTTTTATAAGGAACAAACCAATTTTCCCAGTACTGAAATCTTAGATTTTTCTGATTTTAAGTACTAAAAGTTTTTTAGGAGTTCCTTGAAATTCAAAATTGTTTTAGATTATCCAAATGGTGCTAATAATATTTTTGAACTTAGTCTAGGGGGTTAAGCACAACATGCTAATAATGAGTGCTACTCTTCAAAAGCTATTGTTATAAAAATAAATAGTACATAGGAAATAGCCTCTTATATTTCACGAAGAATATAGAAGTCTCTTAGAAAAGTTTTTTTTCAATACTGGAGTTTCTTTGGCCATTCGAGAGTCTGAGTTCCTCATAACGAGTTTCTTAGAATACGTGCATAAGCGTTTTATCCTTGTAATGTAAATATTATGTGCGTTCAGTTGAAAATTTTGCATCATTCAAATCTGAATTGAAAAGTTACGCATGAACAACATGATTTTGGGTAGTAGGCATGTAGTCCAGTTGGGCTTCGAAATTTAGCTACTTCCCCCCAAAAATAGGGAGAGCCAATTTTTATCGTGACATAGCAGTATCTATCTCCACATAGAAGTAGAGTGGCTTGGGCATCATTCTTATAATGATTTTCTCAGAAATTGGATGGTTGAAAGGAAAATTTATTTTTACCCTTAACCCCCCAAAATCTCGGAAACGCCCCCTCGCACACCTGATCAACATCCAGATTCGAATTCTACGCCCAAAACTACATCAGAAAAACATTGTCCCATAAATTGCCTCCTCGGATGGTAATGCTCCCCTCTCAGCCACTGGTCTAGTACAGAGTTGTCATTTTCCCTAACCAGATCAACAATCCGATGCGTTCGAGGTTCTTGATCAAGGTTCCAACAACACTCGAACATTGAAGACCTTGACGCGATTCCAAAGCGATCAACAATTTCTAACGAGTAGCGAGGGCGAAGCCCATCGGAGACTTTCTTTTCGATTTTTTTTTTAATATGACAGGATGTTTTTAATAATGTAAATAGTGTAATTGTTTATATATAAATATCTTCTGTATAGGATATGTATATTTTTTGTTTGTTTGTTATATAGGTAGATATATTGTAATTTTTTTACTAATGAGCAGTTAGTAAAAAAAAATTGTTAAACAAATTGGCTTAAAAAGCAATTGTGAGTTTATATACTATTACAAGAAGAGAAACCAGATACAATGTCAGGACAAAGAACACCGTTCTACTTCCTAGCATATCCATTGTGGCCGTCGGCATGAATTCTGTACGTGTTAGGGGTAGCATACTCCAGAATAGCATACCAGATGTGATAAAGAGCAGCCCAACAATAGCTTCCTTTAAACATGGACTGGCAAGGAATCCAACTGCAAGTTTTGTTTTTTTTGTAAATATCTTTATAGTTATGTTCAATAGTTGAATGATAATAATCATTATTATTATCATTGTTCCAGATTCCGTATTCTGTATTCCGGAATCCATATTCCGGATAGCAGCATTCCGGATTCCGTTTTTTAAAGACAGCTGGTTGAAACTTGCCAAAACAATTCACTCCACCCGAAACAATGAAGTATTGTGTAAACAGGTGACAGCTTTGTTTTCTTTTTTGGGTAAAAAACTTGTAATAAGCGACCTTCTTGGCATGCTTCAACGCTTTGGCCTAATATAAAAAAACCCAAGCATTAATAAACAAATAATGATACAGGATTCTCAGGCGAGCAGAGTGAGCCAAACCCTTGTACATGGGTCCAGAAATGGCATGTGCATTAGCGAATGCAGCGCACAAGGCGTGCAACCCAGTTAACATGGTTTGATAATTGATACTCAGGCGAGCGTAATCCATTGTATGTGGGGTCGGAAGGGTCAATAGTGTCACTGAATGTAGCGCGCAAAGGGCGCCAACCAGTCAACCGATCTTGAAAATATATACTCAAGTGAGCGTAGCGAGCCAATCCATTGCACATTTGGTTGGAAGGGGCATGAGCGTAAGTGAATGCAGCAAGCAAAGCACGCCAACCAGAAATAGTTTTTTTACTTGGCAGGCTGGGGCGAGCGAAATGAGGGATGACCCCCAGCTAAATATCCAAATGTCTTCTTTAGTTAAATATCTAAATTTTTTCTTTATGTGCTGTGAATTCCCAAGGCAAAAAGCCTGACCATCCCAACCAGATTGGATTGCTGAAGCATTGCATGAGCATTTTGTAACTCTAGGTTCAAATCTTGCAAGTAATATCGAGCAATAGCAAAATAAGAACCCTTTGCAATATTTGGAAGGAAGTAACAAAAACGCATCAAAACTTCAATTTAAGCAGTTTGGTGCCAGCTATGTGAGGAAAGCCATCATTGGTCTGAAAAACTCAAAATCGACTTGGCCAGACAAAATTCCCATAAAGATTCTATTGAATATCTTTTTATCCTGCTCTACAATTTAGACATACCATCAGTAAAGACAGCCTCCCTTCTTTGACCTTCTTTTATCAACTACTGGAAATATTATCTCTACGTAAATATACTGCAAGGAAACGGATGCTTGTTGTTTTCTCAACTACTACTCATCCCATCCTCAGAAATGCAAAGATTCTATTCCTTATTTACAACTACGCCACCTTCGCTGTATCTGCTTACCGTAAATGACGAAATTAGCGCCCGGGGCGCTTATTTAAAAAATAAACTTTTAGAGGGGGCGCTAATTCAGCGGGGGCGGTTAATTCAGCAGGGGCGCTTATTAATTTTTGCTCAAACAATGTAACGGAGAAAGTTTATTTCCAGTTGTCTTTGAAATTTCGAACATTAAAGAGAAATATTCTCAGTTTGAGTTGGCTTTAAGGAGGAGGCCAAGATCATTAAAGGACCAATTATAAAGTAATTTCTTGTTTTTAAGTATATTGAAATACATCTTGACAATAAAATTCGTTGTTTTTTCTATATTCAAATAAGCGCTCCGTTTGTTTAGGGGGCGCTTATTCAAGCAGGGGCGCTTACTACAAAAATTGCCTTCATCCCGGGGGCGCTTATTCGGCAGGGGCGGTTATTTGGCAGGGGGCGCTAATTTCGTCATTTACGGTAAACAATTATGATTTTCAATCTAAAGCCAATCAAATGTGCTCCTTTTTCCATCTCAGATCACGGGGATTTATTATCCACTGTGTTGTACAATATTGTACAGTGAAGCAGCTTCCCATCCAAGGGTAGGCCTGGGCAGAGATTGGACGGTGATGGTCGATTGACATTAGTTGGTGATGATTCAATCTCTTCCAGGCTTTGCAGGTCCTTAATATTTTTGCAATCTCCCTGGCAAGTGGAGACATCACAAGCGCACATACAATGCAAAGTCAATCAAATCGTTTATTTTATGATCATTGATTTGATCAACTAATCAAAAATTTTGATTAGTAAAAGTGATCGACGACACAATGAGACTACTCATCAAATCTATTAACGACACGATAACATGAACGACGACATGAGTCGTCGATTTGGGATAAAACCACGAGTCGACCTAAAATCCAACGACATGATTCACGTTTTACGACATGATACACACGATTCGACTTTTGTCCATGATGTGACTCCATACTTTCTGTCAAGACGAGGCTTTACAGTTGATCAAAATTAACAATAACAGTAACAACAGCAAAAGAATTCCATTTACCCTAACCTTCCACCTGATGAACAGCAAGATCAAAACCATAATCTACAAAAATTTCAACATCCTTACCAACAATCCTGAAACCCGAAAATTTTCAAATCACCTCTCATTGCCTTTTGACGCTACAAAAACCTTAAAGATTCACTCGCCCACACAAACATCAATAGGGCTGATCCACCTGGAACATGCCCCTGCATGCACGTTAACCAAAGCAATATTATTCACAATCATAATAAACAATTGAAAATAAAGTGCCATATCACCTGCTCTTCTTTCTGCCTCATCTTTTGCATAATTTGTGCAAGATGTCACGCCCTTTATATTGGAGAAACGTCACACCAACTCAGCAATGTCCGAAAAGAGTTCATTTGGATACCAGGTACGCTGACGCTCTTGGTAGCAACATCTCCCTTCATTCTAACTCAGCTGAACGCTCTTCGAATGACATGCCCATTCTTGGCCTTCTATATTCATCTACCCACTCTATTAAACGAAAAACGTTTCCGAAGCTCCTTGTTCTTAATTTAAAAGCCCTTCATCCTAATTGGCGCAGTAAGCAGTTTTCAATGCTATTTACAATGATTTTTGTTGATATACATTTTTTCTTCATAGTGTTTTTCTTACTTTTCTTTTTTCACCTACTCTTCCTTGTTCTCTTTCCACGTCACATTTGCTTCAATTCTATCTATCATACACCAAATTCTTTCTTTCTATGTTCATGACTCTATGCTCTTTTTCCTCCACTTGACAGTGGCTATAGGCCCGAGACGTCATTAAAAATGTGTCAATCTCCAATTGTATTTTATTCTTTCATTTATTTTTTAGCATATCAGTTCTCTCTGCTCTGTCTTGGCTAATTGAGAAGTTGGCGCATGACCAGCTCTATGATTTTTGTAGTACAAATGATTTATTGTCGAAAAGTCAATTTCCTTTTCGGAAATTTGCATAGCCCAATAACCTCTATGCTTAATATTACGAAAACCTGTTTCAAAAGTATTGATGAACGCAAATTAAATGTGAGCGTATGTTTGGACTTGAAAAAGTTTTTGACACCATCAACCTTGCTATTGTCCTCACGAAGCTATCAGCGCTTGCTGTCACTGAGAAACACATTGCTGGATCACATCATACCTAAGAAACAGAGAACAATTCTGTCATGTTGTTGGGTAAAATTCAACCACAAATATCCTAAACGGTGACATTTCTCAGAGATCGTGCTTGGGACCCTTTTTTTCATCATACATTTTAACTTTTTTGAATGTTGTTTGCAAGGTTGTTTACGATACAAGCATTGCTTGTTCTTCTACTGACAGTGATTCTCTGATTAGGAAGGTGGGTAATGTCGCAGAATAGATGCGCTAAATAAAATAACCTTGAACACAGGCAAGAGCGAATTTATGGTGATAGGCCATTGCGGGCAGCTAAATGTCCTAAATGAGCTCAGAGATATCGAGGTCAATCATAAGAAAATAGGGTATCAAAAACAAAGTATCTTGCTCTCAATATTGACGAAAAGTTAAGCAGGAAAGATCAGTATAAAACGATTAAAACTATGGTAAAATGTTGCTGTTCTGCAATTCAGAAGCTAGAAGATATGCTACTTCAGTTAAAGATAACTGCAGTAGCATAATTTTGCGTTTACTGAGAGCCACCTAAGGTACGGTAACATATTATGGCAGTATATTTGTTATGGGAATTTTAGCGCTTTCCAGAGATTACAGTCAAGACTAAAGTTTCGGATTGAAAATGAAAAATAGAAGGATGGAGGTATTTGTGACTGGTTGCCTGTCTAAGGAATCATAAATACGAGAGGTTAGTTATGACACGCAAGATCCTTCATGGAAACTGTCCGGATAATCTGCAATTAGAGTTATTACCGATCCACCGCTCAATGACCACCATAGCTAGGTGAAAATGAAGATAATGCTGAAGTCTGTAAAGGTGGGCCACACTAGCAACCTTTATTTATTCTGAATCAGTAAGTGTGTGTCACACCCCCGATTAAAGGGGGCATAACTTTTGGATGCAGTTGTTTTATAAACTATAAAAATGAACTCGATTTAAAACTTACAAGTTTGAAATAATTTGTCTCAATCACCGGTCTTGATGACGACCGATGTTCTTGCAAAAGTGGGTGAGGATTTTTAGCAAGACGCCCAATGATTTTGGGGAATAGCCCGGGCCGTGCTCGTGCAAGACCTCCAACAGGTGTCTTACTGAGATAGGTTGTGTTTTGGAAACACTCTATTATTGCAGATTGGGACTCAGTGAGGTGAGAACTTTCTAGTAATATATATTGTGCTCCATTTGGGTGTGGTCCTTTTTGTAATTTCAAGAAACAACTTCTAAGCCAGCAAAGGATTCTTCTCTTTTTTGTGGCAATTGAAAGATCTCTTCCCTAATACAGAACCTAACCTTTTCATGCTTTTGAGACTTTGTTGTGCAAACAGTTCATGAAAGGTTTCCTTTTTCTCGTCTGTGTGAAGGAGGTGCAATTTGACCTGACACATGATCCTACTACAGTTGTCAACTTTGGAAAGGAGTTGCCCAACAACCACACTGCTGCCGAGGTCTCGCAACTATAACAGCAAAAACAGAGCGGAAACAGCAACACAAATGCCTTGGTCAACTTATCAAGAGACCAATCTTGTCCCTGCTGTTGCATCACATGCCATTGCTAGCCAAACTCACATCACATCTGCCTGTGATCTTCCGAACAGGAGGAAGACTCTTTACCTACGATGCTTCTGTTTTCTTCATGAGGGACATGTTTCAGATTGTGTTCGTTGTTGCAACCCATCACTGTCCACTATATGTGGATGCTTCAACCACAGTTTGTGACTCTAAATGAGGCTTGGTCCACTTACCATTTAATTAAGATTCAGGCCACCTGGTGTTATTCAAGTTACAGATTGCTATTGTTTATAACTTTTCCTAAACTCTTTTTAATTTTCATAAGCTTCAGAGCCTCTGATACCACCTCCCAGCAGTGCTCAATGCTCAGTTGGGAGACCATGTTGCTATGAATTTAGAATATTTGAAGTCTGATCCACGTCATCATCATATTAGGCAACATTGTGATTTGGACAGACTCAATAATCTCTCGTTTAGATTGGCCCTAGTGTCTTTGAGACACTTGTAAATATACTAAAACACGATTACTAAGCAGAAGTTACGCACTACCAGGTGAAAAATGGCGTCTAGAAGTGGTCCCTAGGCCTGAACAAGAAAATTTACGTAGCAAATACCAAGTGGGTTTCAATAACCAATTTCTTCAGCAGAAAGATACTCAAAATTTGGAAGTGAATGCATAATTTAAACTATATGATATTGTTTTATAATAATATTAAAAGAAAACTGCAAAGAGGTCCCTTAATTTCCTGAAGTGAACGAAAAATTCATAAAATATTTAGTTCAATGATGAACATAAACATCCATATATACAATATCAAAAGAGTGGGAAAAGTGAGGCACGAAATTGGTATCACTATCATCGGTCTGCTTTACTCTATGATACGATCAATCCTATCCCCTTGCCATCTTCGCATTCCTGCGCACTGCAATCCCTACTGTCATGAACTACCATCCGACTAAGAATGTTTAATTTATGGAAACTTTCTATTCAATTCTGATCACCAAAATTGCACAAATACCCACGAAAACACATAACGAGACACGACAAAGCACGCTATCTATTATACTAAATGTAGGCCTACGCCTGCCGCCATTGAGCACAATAAGCAGCCACTACATGGGAATTTTGTAATTCCTCCCCACAGCTGCAATCTCATCACAAGCCTTTCAAATTTTAATGCCATAATGCGCCGACCTGTTTCTAATCATCAACGACAAAAAAAACAAATATCGAGCCCATCATGTGAGAGAAAATCGATGTCATATTTGTTGCTTCAGTACGGGAAAATGAACGGAGCACCTACTATGATGTCATAGTCGGACTCGATCGCCATTTCCCTTGTCCTAAAAGTGAGACAAGGGAAATGGTGAAACATCGACACATCCACTGGACTTGCTACAAGTCTCTCTCGCTGAAAAACGGAAGAAGGGAAAAGCGAAAGAGACTTGTAATACTTGGCAGCTCATTAATATTCATGAGTTATCGAGCCTCTCTTTCGTTTCAAAAATGACGGGGGTTGTGTCGTGAATTTTGTTGAATTTTGCTTCGGGTGAAGTAAATATCAATCTGAACGTTCCTGAATCGAATAACTTAGAGTCAAATTCATCATCTAATGTTAAACAAACAATTCCCATGGCCCGAAGTTTGGTAGCCTGCATCTGCACGATCGGCCTAACCACGACAAACGGCAACAACTGAAAAGTTTCCGGAAGAGACTTTCCGGAACCAGTAGGCTGTGAAACTAAAACATCGTGGCCTTTTAATATTCCAGCTGCAGCACTCCGCTGGAAGTCTCGAAGCTTATTGCAGCCCAGAACACTTGCAGCATTTTCAATTATTTCATCGAAGCTTGTGTCCGCCATTGCGAAAGAACAGTGCTGACAGTGAGTGCAGAGCCTCGCTTTTGTGTTAGGTGACCCCCTTACAGTCATTTAAATTATTGTGATTTCTAAGCATATGATTGGATATTGGCTTTTTGTCAAAGGATGCCAACTGGACAGAGCTCTGTCCAGCCAGTAACCAAGGCTGCCAAGTATTACAAGTCTCTCTCGCTCTTCCCTTCTTCCGTTTTTCAGCGAGAGAGACTTGTAGCAAGTCCACACTTCCACACGTTATAACTCGTGAACTACGGGTCTGATTTAAAAATACTTTTCAGATTTGAAGTCAGCGTACAGAGTTTTATTGAATTCGCAAATAACGAAAAGCCGTAGGGGCACTTTAAGGGACTTCTTAGCAGTTTTCTTTTAATATTATTATAAAACAACATGATCTATTTTAAATTAGGTTTTCACTTGAAAATTTAGGAAATTTTGAGTATATTTCTGCTAAATAAATTCGCTATCCAAACCCGTTTGGTTCTTATAAATCGTTATGTAAATTCTCTTGCTTAGGCCTCGAACCACTTTTAGACGTCATTTTTCATCAGGTGGTGCGTAACTTATGCTTATTAAGTGTATATCCGAACGCTTTTTCGTTGGCTATTCTCATCTCCAATCTCTTTGAAAACAACTTTGTGCTCTTGACCAGATACAGTGAGCACTGTGCAATGTTATTTTAATGATATTAAATATGCCTTTTCGATTCGTGAAGCGTAATCAATGTAGTTTTGTTGGGGGAAAATTGCGTGTAATCACTTTAGCCTCGTTTTCCACCAATCATAATGCTTTGCGAGCTCCAAGTTCTCTGACGACGAACACAAGGCCCCCATGGCAATAAAAACAACAAAAGATCAACAAAAGAGCAAGGAGGTACACACTTTACTTCCTCCTGTCATTGCCAATAACATATTCGCTTTTGTGCAAGGTAAAAGGCAAGTTTTGCTTTCATTTTGTGGTTGAGATCACGCATGCAATTAAAAATGGCCGAAAAAAGAAAATGTTTTCTTCTTATCTATTGTTTATTTTCTGGAAGAACAACAGAAAATGTTTCACAAAAGGACTATGCTTACTGCTTTTGCATTGTCTATATTAATGCAAGCAGAAATGAGATTGGCGTCAGGGTACTGTCTCTCAAACATGTAGGACTGAAATGATGGAGGAGGCATTCTTAAACGTGGAGCCACTTGGAGCCCAAAATATAACGGTCAATGGTACTTGCCATTGGAGGGGCATAATTCACAAGAACATTTCTCCTCCTGTGCGTCTTCATAATAATATTGATCTTTATGTTCTGAGCTTCGAAAACCAGCCATGCTGTTTTCGTTTATTACTGTCATCAGGCAGTTACATGAATAATGCATGATGAAAACTTTTTCTTTTCAGCGTTGAGCAAATTTCTCGATTCCTCGCATTCCAATTAATTACCATCACTGCGCTAAGTCCGCACAAAGTTGACTGTACATGGGCCCTACGTCTGTTACTGTTGATGTCTGGCTCTCTCTCTGTGCTTTTGATTTCTATTTTAACTTATGAGTCTCGGTTGCACAGCGTGTTTTCACGAATCATTTGTAGGTTTACCTATTTCTTAGAAACGACATTGCTCACGGCAGCGAGGAGTAAAGGGTGCAATCAAAATTTGCATAGGTCATAATCAATTTCATAATCAACTTCAAAGATTTTATCTGCAATTTTTAACTCAATTTCCCATGGTTTGCATAATATCATTTTTTTAATTCATTAAAGCACCATTGTCGAAGATGTGGAAAGATATTTTGTGCTCAATGCTGCTCAAAGAAAATCATTTTGCCAAGGCTTGCATTCATTGATCCACAGCGAGTTTGTCACGAATGCCTGCCCATTGCACAATATGAAAAAGAATTCTACGAGAAACATCTTTGTATTCTTGAGGAAGGTACGTTTTGTTTTATTATTTTTGCATGATTCAATGCTTATTCACCTTAATTTTATTTATGCTTCAATTGTTTAGGATCAGAGTTTTTGGTAGATGATTCTGCTCCCCTAATTTTTCGATGCAGAATGGAGCCTTCCCCTCGCAGGTTTGTTTTTTTCTTTTTGTTAAGATTACTTTGTTCCTTATTGTGAAGAATTTAGTTGAAACGAATGTAGAATTGTGTTTTTATGTTTTTGACATTAAAGTGTTGCGCATAATGCCTCGTACCTCTGTGCACGATTTTTGTTTGCAGAAATATGTTATTTTGATAAACCGATGTGATGTCACCTGCAATTAATTTCAGGGTTTGCTTACCAATTGTCATTGAAGGCGTTTTTGATGCCGAATTCTTCAAATCAAATCCATTATTAGAGTGTCGCGCTTATTACATTTAACCTTGTCTTATGCCCCGTGTACATAGTACTGGTCAAGTTTTTAGCCATTCAAGTTTTTGTACGGATATGTGTACCGGTCAAATATTTGTACGGATAGGCCTCCAATTCACATCATGGTTTTTGCCAGCTGGCTTTCTTTGATTGTCATACGCAGTATGCTTTTCCATAAATTGTTGGGCCAAGTCCAATTTTTTGTGTTGTGAGTGAAATTAATTGCTGTCCGGATTTTTATAAAATTTTCGATGTTTTTTTTTTATTTCTGAAAGTTAAGTTTCGTCGTAAATTTCAAAAAACTGCTTTTAAATTATGAGTGCCAATTCCAACATTTTCAAACTGCCTTGCTTGCCTGGCTTTTTCAGCTCTTTATGAATTCGTACAGCTATTTGTACCAATTTATACGGATGGAAGCTGTACACGGTACCGTGCAAATATTTGTCCGCTCAAGTTGTCAACTCATCCTCTTTCTAACAGGGCGTATTTTTGCATGGCTATCAGCACAAATATTTCTAAGGATAGGTTGATCTCGTGTAAGCACAATGCCTATACATAAAAAAACTTTATCGGCTAGAAACTTGACCACGGGTACCGTCTAAACGGGACCTTGGTTTGTTTAATTTTGTTGTTCTGTTGTGTACTTAATTACACGTTTTTTGCTGGCAGTAATTTATCATTTCTGCATTGCCTTGTTATTTTTCTTATTTTCTCATTGGTGTTGGTATTAAACAGTTTATTGATTAATATTTATAATTTTTGTAATTCCATTGTTTTAACCCTCATAAAAACACTCTGCAATGCGCAAACAAACAATAGCAACACAATTTTGCGACCCCTTGTCAGTGAGATACTGAGCTACAATTGTTTTATGTTCTATTCCGTTAGTTTTTTGTGCTGGATTGGCAAATCTATCGATCTCCAATCTTTTCTTCCACTGCATTTTCATATTTCCGCATTCCTCTTTCGTTTTTAATCCTGGTTGTTTTTCGTTTTCATTTACGTATGATGCTTCAGTTACTTGCTTTAGCATTGTATCTTGAGAACATGTTTCTAAAACTTTAATATTCAGTTTTTGATATTGATAGAGTAGTCAATCTAATCTACCGTAACAATGTAACAGAATAGAAACCAAACACAACTGTCGCTCAGTATTTCAGTAATGAGGCGGTGGAGGAGCCGTGAAACTTTTTAGGTATTATTGTTTATTTGTGCATTTAAGTGCGTTTTTACAATTGTTTAAAATGATGAAATTAGCAAATTATAATTTGACGTACAGCACACGGGATTGAATAAGTGTATTTGGCAACTACCGTTAGTACAAGAATAATTAATATTTCTCCTTGCGTTCATATCCACACTGTTTTCAATCGGTTTAAAATTTTTGTTTCACCTGTAGTCTTGATATAAATAGCGTTTTCTTGTAATGTGGTTCAGTTGGTTTCGAAGCAAGTGGGAAATAGCCATTTGATTATCTTTGCCTTGAGTTTTTGTCTGGACAAGAGGTACTGGCAAGTAAAGATGTTTATGAGATATTCTATAGCTGGAAAAAGGGCTAAAGCAGTAAACAGAAGCCAAAACTGAATTCTGAAAAGTTAATGAAAAAGAAAAGTTTTATGGAAAGAAGATTGAATACTACTAGTTGTTGTCCTGACATAGAATACGTTTAATTTTTTTCTAAGACGGAGATGGAGCCATGGAAGTTAGACAATTATGATATTGTGGCAATTTGTTGCTGTTTTTATAATTCACTTTTGACTTGGTATTGCTTGCCGCATTCTTGAGTATCTTTGGAAGTACATTCCTCGCAGTAATCACAAGTATATTTTTAGTTGAAGAATAAGCGTATAAATATACGATGTTGATACAGAGACAAGATCTGAGAATATTTTTTTGTTCAACTTTGTGAGAAAATCATAACAGTGTACCTGAATTGGACGATGCAAGGACAGATTAGAATCTATCAGAGAAGCATAAGTGTTGCTGTCATTACTGACTTTGCAGATGGAACAGTTATTATCAAGGCCATGTGAGATGGATTTTTATGCTGTAAACCTAGCCACTGCTTGAAAGAAGTGAAAGCAAACCATGATGTTCAGCAAACCTGAGTGCAGTAGCAAAAAGACAAAACTCAGACCAAGGGAGAAATCTTGCGAAACCTCTTTGGAAAATCAAAAGAAACAAATGAAGGAAACAATGATTGCAAGTGAAATTCCTATGTACCTTTTGAGGATTGGGGGTACTGTTATTTTTTACTGGAACTATGAATTCCTGAGCTACTTCGAAGTGACAATTAAACTCCATTTAGAGCAAATGAATTTAAGAAATCATGTAAGGAATGGGAGTTTGAACATAAGACCAGCAGTCCACATTACCAGCAATCAAATGGAATGGCTGAAATACACGTGCAACCTGCAAAGAAGCTACAAACACAATGCTTTCAAGACAATCCTTACTTCGCAATGCACGCAGTGCTAAATACTCCAATAGGTTTTGCATTATCTGCCCAATTCATCAGTGGAAGAAAATGTGAATAGATTCTGCCCATGGGCGCCTGACGGGAGGGCAGCACTTTGCTCTTTTGAAAATGTCACTGTGTTTTACAGATTCAAAGGGATATGTGCTATTTGGACAAGATGTTAAAGTCCTGCTACGAAGTGTCGATGTTTCGTCATTTTCGCCATTTCCTTGTCTCACTTTTAGGACTCGGTCGAGTCCGACTCTGACATCATAGTGGGAACCCCGTTTTTTCCCGTACTGAAGCAACATATCTGACGTTGATTTTCTCTCATACTATGGACTCGATGTTTGTTTTTTTGACTTTGATGATTAGAAACAGGTCGGCGCATTATGGCATTGAAATTTGGAAGGCTTGTGATGAGTTTGCAGCAGTGGGTAGGAATTAAAAATTCCTATGTAGTGGCTGCTTATTGTGCTCACTGGCGGCAACAAATCTCGACAAATGATAGTAAGATTTACCACTCGGCGTCACCGAACGATTGTATATAAAGCCAGAAAAAATTCCAACAAGTATAAGATAAAAGTTGATCTAACTAAGGAACGAGTAAGCTTTTTGGGAAGGGCGAATGAAATTTTGAACTCTAATGAGAATTCATTCGCCTTTTTGAACTGCAACTGTCAACCTTCTTGGTTCAATAATTGGAGTTACCTTTATTTCAATGACTTGGACGAGCCTGAAAGACTTGCCAGTCGTCGTAAAATAAACAATTAATTTTGTATTCTGTTTCATTGCATGGTTATTGCATGATTGTTGGGTTTGGCCTCTTCGATGAAAATGTTTATTTTTGTACTTTACGGTCTATTTTTTCAATTAGTATTGGAAATTATCGGGCAACGACGTATTTGTCAAAACCTGCTAAAATGCAACTTATTTTTTGACCTAATGTTTACCTCCCTTTGATTTGATTAGGCGTGGGGTGCATTATCGTGCTCCAGTGGCCGTTTCGTGGTTGGAACATTGACCTGGGTTGCTACTATACGAGTTTGGTAGATCTGGGCTATCTTTGTCGCAGATTGCTTCTTGGGGCATGATAATGT
This sequence comes from Sanderia malayensis, assembly GCA_013076295.1. NCBI lineage: Eukaryota > Metazoa > Cnidaria > Scyphozoa > Semaeostomeae > Pelagiidae > Sanderia > Sanderia malayensis. Next base: position 246,589 of record RQOL01000906.1, on the reverse strand, counting down.
ATTCCATCCTTTCATGGGCCATTGCTTATTACCTTGTATAGTATTGTAAAATATCTTTTTCCCCAATTCACTCTCTTGATACTTGTTGGTTGGTCCCCGTTGTTTTCGATCCCTTGTTTCTAAAGCTAAGGCGCCACGAGGAACATTTTTCATGCGCATGCAATGCAACATTGCTCCATTGCAAGCGCATGAAAAAATAATACTCCTCTGCAATGCAACAAATAATACTGCATGGAGGAAAAAAATTGTTGCGGGAGCACGGGGACAAAATAGATTCAGATCTATTTTGTGTGGAGCAACAAGCAACAAAAATTAAACAGTCTTTGCAACAATTTGTACCTGGCTCCACGGGGAACATTTTCAGGCGCAGCTATGGGACATATTGCATTGCATGCGCATGAAAAATGTTCCTCGTGGCGCCTTAGCTTAATGCTCAAAATGCCAAATTCTATTCCCGAAACCAATGCATACATTGTATTTTTGCAAAAGATAAGTCTCTTCTCAAGTTACAAAGCATTATACGAGATTTTGAAATTCAACTGTAAACCAAAGGATATGTTTCCCGAGTTCTTGTATCCATAAAAATCAGTATAAACACATTGTAAATTGTATTTATCCGTGGCAGTCTCTCTTTTGTGCTCTCGCTCAGTTAGTATTGCAGATTATAGTTTCCAGTTTTCTTTGTCTCTTTTAATAAATAATGTCTATTTTGCACGAATTTAATTTGCTCCCAGGCGTCCTTGGACTTCCAGCTTTTTACTCAAACTCAGATTTAACTAGCATACCGAATTTAGGAGATTATGACATTGATGAAAACTTGCCTCAAAGTATTCCATCCAAATACTTAACAGTATCTGAACTTTCTTCCATAGAAACTAATGTTAAAGACTTGTTTATTTTTCATACGAATATAAGGAGCCTTTCTTGTCACCATGATGAATTAACTTCCCTTCTCAGCTCAGTGGAAGAACAATTTGATGTCATTGGGGTATCTGAGATGTGGCACTCAGAAGAAAATCCCATACTTACCAATGTAAATATAGATGGTTACCAGCTATTTGATACCAAATCACGTAGTCAGAATGGAGGGTTGGGTCTCTTTGTAAAATCTTCCCTTCGCTCTAACAAGGAGATGGCCTAAGTTTTCAATGTGACGAGTTTGAAACAATTTTGATCGAAATTGATGCAAAAAATGATAAAAATATTTTGTTTTGCTGTGTTTATAGACATCCATTGATAACCTCACTAATCATTTCATAAACATACTTTCTAAGACATTTGTAACGTTTAGGGGGTTCTTCTTCTCGGTGCAAGGTCGACACTTTAATATATAAGATAACCAGTTTTGTTAAGCCAAGCCTAGGCCAGAAGGCCTAGGCCTGTTAGAGGAATACTCAGTAACGAAGCCTGTTTTTGACCGACTTTCAATCGACAATCTGATAACTCAACTGATGTTAACCCAACGTACAACTCTTAATCACTGACAGACAAAATACACGTTTCCGGAATTAATGTTCACACAAGGGTGTGTGTCGGACTTCACACAACGTGACGTCGCCAGCTCTAATTATTACAGAGTACCGACAAGACAACGGTATACCTATTCGTTACACAAGGAATAGGCAAGTCTTTATTACGGGCGACTTTAACATAAATTTATTGAATTAGGATTCCCACGTTGCAACTAGTGATTTCACAAACAATTTCTTCAATAACCACTTCGTACCATGTATTAATCACCCAACAAGAATCTGAGATAGTTCTTCAACCATCGTTAATATATTTTTACAAACGTGATTGACTCAAGTAATCTGTGGAAATATTTTAACACAGATATCAGACCATTTTCCGCAATTTCCTATTTTAAGAAATTCAAACATATCATATGCTCATTCAGATACTTTTAAATGTGATTGCTCAGAATTTGATGAAATAAATTTTATTAGAGACTTTCATGACATTGACATAATTATCTGAATGAGGTATCTGATGCGAATGCAAATTATGATAAATTTTTAAAGGATGTAACTTCTCTTCGTACTTACTAAAACGCGGAACCACCCTAAACGACCCAAAACCAGCCAAAATCAGCCACAACGACCCAAAACCACCCACAACCACCTCATAACCACCAAAAACGAGCCAAAAATGTTTAACTTAAACAGTATATCAGATATTTAGGGGCAAAACCCCCCAAATCTCAGTAGGTGCTTTCAAGTATCTATTAAATTATTCTTTCGTCGTGGGAATTATTTTAGTACTTGAAAGACTCAATGACCGCCAACGACCCTCAACTACTATATAGAAACATATCGCCGATCCTAATTTTCAGCGACTCATAAGGACTGGCAACGACTCCTAACAACTATATGGAAATACGGCTTCATAACCGCGTTTCTTATATGCGGGTTTTACTGTATGTGATTCTTATTGATATCCTCTGAACAGTACCTGACCGACCTTTAATCTATAAGATTATTTGAATGTATTAAATGTTGCTTCTCATTGTTTAATAGTGACACGACCAGTTATGAAGCAATTTTGAGCAGTTCTATTTGATGCAGTTGCACCAACTCAGAAAGTCAGTTTACTTTGTCCAAAATTATGGAGTCTAAGAAAGGATAAATTTGATGGCGTGTGTCGTTGTGCGTGCTCGGTGGGAATCACCCGAAAAATTTCGTAGTCTTCGCACGGAAGACAACAAAGTTTTTGGAAAATTTCGTACTCCAGACTACGAATTTTAAAATTGAGAATGGTAAAGCGAAAAGAGAAAATTTTGTATGGAAAAGTAGGCACGTGCATTTTTACATGCGAGAAGTGTTATTTGTCGAACTATTTCCTCATAAACCTTTTTCAAAACAAAGAGGACAGGCTTGGACTACCGTGGGAAACATTAGTTAGGTCATCTAAACAAACGAAACTTCCAGAACGAGTACGAAGTTCCTCGGTGCCCTGTGATCTCGAATTTCGTTTTCGTTTTCTTTTTCGTACTCGATCTAAAGGTCCCTATTATTATAATTTCCAGGTCAGTCCCCAATTGGAAAACCTTTGACATTAATGGCATGTTTTCCTGCTTTGAAGATAAAATCTCTTTTTGTTGTTTGCTGAAGTTTGTCTCAATGAGTAACAACATTGAGGCGCGAATCGAAGCGTGAATGGCGGTCGCACTGAATCTTGTTCTTACGATTTTCATCATTACAAGCGCAAAGAAGCCATCATTCCTATCCGCCGGCTCGTTCTGCTTTGCTCAAAACCATCATGAAGCAATTGATGAAAAGGATTCAAGAACATGTGCAACGTTATGGATATATAAACTGGAGAAAGGTTTCTATTTAGGCCAACACCCAAGTTGCCGTGCGTCTTTCAGAATTTTTCTGCTCCTCGCGGGTGACATCGAAACCTGCCCCGGCCCGTCTTTAAAATGCAACATGTGCAATAAGACAGTTCGTAAAAATCAGACTTCAGCAACCTGTTTTGGCTGTAAAGACAAGTTTCATTTAAGATGTGCTATTGATGTATTGGAAGACGGCTGCGAACGATTGTATTGCAAAGATTGTTTACCAGCCGACACAGAAACCCAAACACAGTTTGATGATACCCGGCCAGTATTCGATAACTTAAATGAATTTCCTGAAAACAAGAGGCTTAAAACTGTTCCATCAAAATTTAAATGGGCTGTTGCGAAAAATCGATCACGTAAAAATTTTGTTGCAAGAAACTTACGGAAACATCGATATTTTGGGTATTAGTGAGACTCACCTGCATGCTGACATCAGGACAGAAGAGGTTTCTATTGATGGATATGTGTACATTCGAAAAGATCGTGATCATGGACCCAGTGGGGGCGTTGGCTGCTATGTAAAGAAAGGTATTGAGCTCAAACTCAGAAAAGATCTGGAGGTAGCTGGATTAGAAGCAATGTGGATTGAACTGCTTGTACGAAATTCTCGATCAACTTTTGTTTGCATTTTGTATAGACCACCCGATAGTTCAAAATATCTGGATCCTTGCTTTGACCAAAAATTTAGTGAGATGCTAAACACGGCTTTGAGTGAAAACAAAGAAACGATTGTCTTAGGTGATATCAACTGTGACTATTTACAACAAAAAAAAACGGCGTCACGTCAAGAGCACCCTGGAGATGCATGGATTAAAACAAATAATGCAGAATGCAACACGTGTCACAAAAGAAACATCTACATTGATTGATATAATAGCAACCACTCACGAACATAATGTTGTAAAGCAAATCACAGTGGCAAGTTCCATCAGTGATCATGACCTCACAGGAGTGATTGTGAAAAAGAATTGTCAAAAATTCACACTGAGAAAGATTTTAACACGTAATTATGCAAAATACAATGAAGCTAGCTTCAAGGAAGATATCAAGAGTACCCCATGGGAGCAGGTTTATGCTGAAAGGAATATTAATATGGCCTGGAATAAATTCAAACAATTCCTAAAGATTGCAGTTGACAAACACGTACCTATTGTTGAAAGGAAAATCAGGGGCAGAGAATGTTCATTGCTTTCTCATGATATCAAATTGAAAATGAAGGAAAGAGATTATCATTTGAAAAAAGCGCGGCGCACAGGTAAAGAAGCTGATTGAACTGTATATCGCCACCTTAGAAACGCGGTAACGAGGCTGATAAGAAAAAGCAAGGCTACTCACACTAGAGCTCTCTTTAGAGAAAGTATCAACAAGCCGAAAGATTTTTGGAAACAGCTAAAAAAATGTTACCCTGTGAAGGACTCGAGGTCACAGCAAGCCAAAGTCTTCAAAGTCAATAACAAGGAAATAAATGATAAAAAAACAATCGCAAACGAATTCTGCAAGTTCTTTACTGCTATCGGGAAGAATTTGCAAAGTAAAATTCCGTCTTTATCAGACATAGTATGGAAAGCTCAAAACCACTCAGAGCTGTACGAAAAGATGAACCCGAGTAATGAATCCTTCCAATTTACAGCTACAAGTCCTTGTGAAGTATTAGCGGTCATAAAGAGAATGAAAAGAAAGGTATCGGAAGGATATGACGAGATACCAGCATCCCTCGTCATTGATGGGGCGGAGGAGCTTGCTGTGCCCCTATCATATTTGATAAACCAGTGCTTAGCTCATTCAGTTTTCCCGACAGCAGAAAAATGTGCCAAAATAACTCCTGTACACAAATCTGATGAAAAAATGGTAATGGACAATTATCGTCCCATCTCAGTCTTGCCAATTCTATCAAAGGTCTTTGAGAGAATCGTCCATAACCAACTCTACACATATCTCGAAAAAAACAATCTCCTCGCAGACTGTCAATTTGGTTTTCGACGAAAATCATCAACTGAGCATGCAGTCACATATTTTTCTGACTTTATAAAGACCAGCATGGATAAAGGTAAACTAACTGGAGCAGTTTTTGTCGACTTAAGAAAAGCGTTTGATACAATAGATCATGCAACATTGATAGCTAAATTGCAAATATATGGAGTACACGGAAAAGAACTTACGTGGTTTGAAAGTTATCTTTTCAACAGGCAACAGTTTGTATCTTTTCAAGGTATATGTTCTGAAAAACAGCCCATCCGATGTGGAGTTCCACAAGGATCTATTTTGGGTCCGTTGCTGTTTACAATAGTGATAAATGATATCACTGAACAAGTTAAAGAGTGTCAAATTTTGCTCTATGCAGATGATACGGTTATGTTCACATCCGACAAAGACAGCAAAAGGATCGAGGACACGTTGAACACTGAATTTAATAACGTCGCAACATGGTTCACAAATAACAATCTCGTTCTTAACTTGAAAAAAATAAAAACAGAATTTGTATTATTCGGAACACACCAAAAAATTGCTAAGTCTGAGAAAATAAGCATCTTATTGAAAGAAGAGACGATCAGTGAATCAGAGATGTACGAATATCTAGATGTTACCACGGACAAACACTTGACAATGAAAGTGCACCTCGAAAAGACCTACAAGAAAGTTTTGTCAAGAACAACATTGCTCGCCCGTGTACGACATAGCATCAGTCCATGGGTAGCAGAAACAATCTACAAAGTAATGATTTTGCCACAAATGTTGTACTGCAGTAATATCATGCTTGGTATGTCAAATACACACAAAATGCAGTTCGAAAGAATCCGGATTCGAGTGTTAGGTTTAATCAATGGACAGAGCCAAATAGTGATATTACCAACTGTAAATCATGCGCGAAATAAGAGATGCCTAATCGAGGTGTTCAAATGCCAAAATGGACTGGCACCCCGGCGATTCGACGACTATTTCACGAAAATTAAACATCACAAGGAAACACGTGGGAACAACAAAAATCTTTAGCTTCCGAATGTTCGCACAGAGGCTGGACGGAAGTCATTCCTGTTCCAGGGGTCCAAGTTATACAACAAGCTACCAGATTCGATGAAACAAGAAAAGTCTGTAATGAATTTCAAGAGACAATGCGACCAGCTAGATAGTGGATTCAACTCTTACATATCTATGCAAAGTTTTTTTTTCCTTTTTAAATATGATCCTGTAATTTAATATCTTTTAATTTCTTTAACTTTTAATTTTAACAGGACCTTGACTGATAGCAGCTTCTTGGCAAGCTGACCAAGTTTTTATCCTGTATAAATATTGATTATTATTATTATTATTATTATTATTATTATTTTCGAGATCAGATGTGTTGTGTTCAGTGACAATGGGGAGGAAGTTGCCTGATTTAAATCTTGTACCTTGCTGCTTGAAGAAGACACGTGCTTTGTCAGAGGTCTTTCAACTTTTGTTAACTTTCATTTTTCCAGTTTTCCTTTCATTGCTATTTTTCCGGAGACAATTTGGAATTTAATAGGCTTGGTATAAGTACAATGGGTTTTCGTTTTCTATCACTAGACATTAAAGAAAGGTATAATATGGTTAAAAATATTTGAAACATGGAATTTCAAATAACATGGACTACAATATTGTTACTATTGTTATTATCAATTTGTTAAAGTGTCTACGTATTTAGCATACTGTACTAATTGGGGGCACTAAATATCATAAGGCCTACTTGAAGCAAAGTGATTTTCACATGCCCAGGCATTGTCAATGTTGCTTTCTATATTTATTTTGGCAATGGAAGTCAAATTGTCAGGGTTTTTACGAGTTCTTGGATCCAACGCAAGGAGTTCTCCTTGCCTTGGACTTTATCCTTGACAAATTTTTTGGGAACCAAGAACATAACAATACTTCACCATTTTGATTTCGCCTTTTTTTCATCACCTGCTCCGCTAAGCAATGAAAAAGATTTGTATCCTTGGGCCTAATTTTGTTTGTTAAAGAGCTGCAAGGCCTATTTTTATTTTAAGTTCTTTTGTAACAATGAAGTTTTATCAGATAATAACCTGATTCCATTATGGAAAACTACTCTTTGTACATCCATTGACAAATCTGACTTGCAAGTTGTCTATTGTGCAATTTTCAGGGCCTTATTTGCGTTACATTGTAGCCGCCATCTTACCACTTATTTTACCACTCGGCATGACGGGGAATAGAGTGTGACGTCAATATGCATTCCCTCTCTTCCATTTGCACGCAGGCAAAACTTTCTTTTTGAACTAGGAAGGCTGGCATGCTTTGTGCGCCACCTCCCTATAGTTGGCCTTCGCTGGAGTTCAACAGCGATCTTAAACAAAAGTGTTGCTGTTTTTCAATTGCTCCTGCCTCAGATATGCGAGGAGCAGAGCGATCTTAAACAAAAATTGGGTTGGTTTTCGATTGTTACTGCCTTCGATCTGAGAGGAACATTGATCTTTGACAAACGTGCGGTTTGTTTTCCATTGTGATTGCCTCCGATCTGAGAGGAACATTGATCTTGAGCAAAATTGGGCTTGGTTTTCTATTGTTATTGCCTCCAATCTGAGAAGAACAGCGATCTTAAACAAAAGTGGGGTTGGTTTTCCATTGTTATTTCCTCCGATCTGAGAGGAACATCGATCTTTAGCAAAATTGGTGTTTGTTTTCCATTGTTATTGCCTCCGATCTGAGAGGAACAGCGATCTTAAGCAAACGTGGAGTTGGTTTTCCATTGTTATTGCCTCCTCTCTGAGAGGAGCAGAGCGATCTTAAACAAAAATTGGTTTTGTTTTCGATTGTTACTGCCTCCGATCTGAGAGGAATATTGATCTTTGACAAATGTTCGGATTTTTTCCGTTGTGATTGCCTCCGATCTGAGAGGAACATTGATCTTGAGAAAAATTGGGATTTGTTTTCTATGGTTATTGCCTCCGATCTGACAGAAACAGCAATCTTAAACAAAATTGGGGTTGGTTTTCCATTGTTATTTCCTCTGATTTGAGAGGAACATCGATCTTGAGCAAAATTAGGGTATGTTTTTTATTGTTATTGCCTCCGATCTGAGAGGAAGAGCGATCTTTGACAGAAGTGGGGTTAGTTTTACATTGTTATTGCCTCCAATCTGAGAGGAACAGCGATCTTCGAACAAAATGGGATTTCTTTTCTTGTATTTTATCATTTGATGTAAATGGGACGAAAAGCGATCCCGAACTAAGGTTTCGTTCAAATTCTAAAAAAGAGCTATCACCAACCGTTTTCACCAACAATGCTTTTAGCGGCAAAATATGAGAATGTTAGTCTCTTAGTTAATTTGAGATTGCAGTTGCTTCAACTAAATTGTATCAGTTGAGATTAGCCTCAGAACACCACGCTCAGATTCTGAGAAGTATTTTGTTTCGTGCCATGACATAGCCAGGGCATCTTGAAGTAGTTGGGTGAAACATCATTAAGGTTAGATTTAGTCTGTTATTTCAATAACATATCAGTTCACGTGCATTTATACCCCGGATTAAAATCTTATCAATTTGCCGTTGCGCCAGCTTTAGCTTATACTTAGGAAACACGCAGAATAACCAACATATCAACTGACAAATAGTGACGTAAACCCTGACTCAGCGCCAGAAAGCCGTTCGCTCAAAGTTACATTTGAGGACGAAATCTTAGTACCTTGGTTAAATTTTGGCATATCTCTGGAATTACTGCAACTAATCAAAAATGGAAAAACCGAACAAATGTTGGAGCTCATCGCTAACGTTATATAAACTTTTGGAAACGAATTTAGGGAGAATGAAGGGTAAAAAAAAACAGAAGAGAATGGAGGTCGAAAGTTGAATCCTCCAGCAAGGCAAGTCAAATCTTTTGAAAATAACAAAAAACTTCCTCGCAAAGTTTTTCGAACATTACGAAGGCGAAAGGAAAATTTACCAAAAGCAAATCTCATTTTACTGCACGAAAGTATTTGGAGCAGATCGGTGCGTTTTGCGCAGAGGTGCGCGAAAAACTGCAGGAAGAGTTCAGTGACAACCGATTCGGGGACTTTCCATTGTGTTCGAAACAATGAAGACAATGAAATTTTCCAAAGCCGAGCATATCTGGAAAACGAAAAACGCCAGAGTTTAGCAAACACCCGATAGTTCATCTGCCCAAAAAGCTGCAGGCATCGATGCGACTTTTGAGGAGATTCCAAGTGCCAGTTTTTCTTTGCTTCGAGCACGTCACATGAGATCACGTTTTATATAGTATAGATTTTTATATGGTTTTTCACTGGTGCTTCCCAAGAATTAAAGGATTTTTATTGACGTATGTAAAACTTTTGAATTTTTTTGCCATGTAGCTTCCGATAGTCTGGTTGAAATGTTATTTTTTGATTATTTTGCAGAGAAATTTTATTTTCTTGCACAAGTAAAAATTGCCTGCCAGTTCATGAACCATTACAGATATGTGCTGTTATTTCAGTGCAACATATCTATGAAGATTGGAATGAAAGTGTGTATTTTTTAGGTTTGCTCGTATCACTTTGTCTATGGTTTCATACCTGCATTAGAGATATTGAATATAATGCAAGACTATCCTCATATGTCGGATATATTTTATATGTCACTTATTCTCAAATTGTTTTAAGGTTTGAGTGCTCACATCATGACAGGATTATTATTGAAATACAAGGAAGAACATGCCACCAAGGCAATCAAGCTTCGCGTCAATGAAAACGTACCAAACATGAAGCGATCATTAGATTTTCTTGGCTCCCTCGAAAAGGTATGTATTAAATTTAACTTTGTCATTTAGAATAATCAACTTGAATGAGGACTTTAATTGTAATTATGGAGTTATTTATATTCAGTGCTGCGATTTTTAAAAACCTCTGTAGAATAATGAGTGTCTGTGAAGCACTAGGATAATGGTTGTACGCTCCACAAGCAATAAATCATGTCAGCTATGTGTTTTATATCTAACTATATTTGATTCTCTTGTTGTTGAGGAATGAACAAACCTTTCCCAAATGTATATGTGCAATTCTTTATCGAAATATCACTGAATAATTTTGATTTGTTGGACAGCAACTTATGTTTCATTGGAGGCCAATTAATGTCGGTTACAATTCATGCCAATTGCTCCAAAAATATTTTTTATTTTACGATATATTTTTATATATTGCTTTTGATACCCATAAATTTTTAATATTTTGGTTCAGTGGCCTCACTTCTTGAACCTGGTTATCAATGTTAATAATGGTCGTGAAATACATTTGTAACTTAGTTTCGCTTGATCAAATGTACATAAACCTATTCAAGCAGAAACTAGTCTAAAGCAATGACTGTCAAATTATAGAAGCACTCATAAGTACTTCATCTATTTTGATTCAATGTGCAGTATGCAGCATTTTAAATAAAGCAACGTACCATGCACAATAGGAAACTATTAACGGAATATGACATAACTAGATACTAGTGTAATAACAGCAGATAATATCAGCGATAGCATGCTATGAGAATTTCATGAAGTAATATTAATAATTATTTTAAGTTAATAGCTTGCATTTATCCAGCTTGATTAATAGAAAACTAAATACAAGGCAATAAAACAATGTTGACACTTCCCGAAGCACGCGAATGTGGGCGCACATTTGCGTGCTTCGGGAAGGGGAGTGAGGATAAAAAGCTTAATGTTGCTGGAACACTTTGCGCGCTGCATTCGCTAACACTCATGCCCCTGAACGGCCCACATAGAATGGTTAGGCTCGCTCTGCTCGTCGGAGAATCCTTTGTCATTATTTTTAACTGGTGGGCGCACATTTGCGTTCTCAGGAAGGGAGGGAGGATAAAAAGCTTAATGTTGCTGGAACGCTTTTCACACTGCATTCGTGAACGCCTGTGCCCCTAAACAGCCCACATAGAATGGTTGGGCTGGCTCTGCTTGTCGGAGAATCCTTTGTCATTATTTGTTAACTGGTGGGCGAACATTTGCGTGCTTCGGGAAGGGGATCAGGATAAAAAGCTTAATGCTGCTGGAACGCTTTTCACACTGCATTCGTGAACGCTTGTGTCCCCAAAACAGCCCAAATAGAATGGTTTGGCTTGCTCTGCTCGTCGGAGAATCCGTTATCATTATTTGTTAATTGGTGGGTGCGCTTTCACCAGCTTCAGGAAGGGGAGTGAGGAAAGAAAGCTAAATATTGTTGGTGTGCTTTGTTTGCTGCATTTGCTAACGTTCGTACCCCTAAAAAATTGACATGCTATGGTTTGGCTTGCTCTGCTCGCCTGAGAATCTTTTCCCATTATTTGTTAACTGGTGTGAAAAATAGCTTAACCTGGCTAGTGTGCTGGATTCCTTGAAGCTCATACCCCTTACACACTACATACAATGGTTTAGCTTGCCCTTTTTGTGAGTTTTATGTAGGATCCTAAAACTTATGCACTCTCCTACAGAAGTTTTTGGATCACCTTTCAGCCATTGAAATTGCCGAAACTTTTAAAAAAACACTTGGAGAGATGTCAATAAGCTTGGTAATATGGTTTTAAAATGTTTGAAAAACATTTGTATTTATCATCGAAGACAAAGGAAAAAGTAGGATAAAACATTGTTCTTTCACACTGAAACCAAGGAGAGAAGTTTATTCCGTTTCAGCATGTATGTCACACAACTCCGCCCAGATCTTTTTTTGTGTTAGTGAACAAATTTTAAAAGTGAAAATTTTCCCCTCTCAGGAAAAACGTTTGAAGTTGTTGAAAAGAAACAAGGTATCGATAAAATTTACCGTGAAACCCGACATTAATTTACCTGTGTTATCAATGGACCTTTATCGAAAGTTTAAACATGGGAATTCACCCGAGTACAGCAAACATTATTCCTTTTTGGCGTCAGGCCTAAGCCTTCCAGTTTTGCATATCATCAAAGATGGATGGAAGCTTCAAGAAACTCAAATCATAAATAACTCAGCGACCTTGGGCAATATAAAGAAAATGAAAAGCATTTTGCTCTTCAATAAAAGCTGCACCTTTCCAGCTATGTTTCTGACCTTGTTCGCCCTCCACATAAAAATCCTTTTTGATGACACAGGTTTTCCTTTGATGTCATTGTTTAACCAAGTGCCCTTTCGTCTATGAACACTGGCCTCAAGCGGAGCGAAAGCAAAATGCCTCCATGTCATGTACCATCATAGAACATTTATACCAGACTAGCCCATGGTGCTTGCGTTTGTTTGCTTCCCCTGGGGGGGTGAGGAAAAAGTTTAAAATTTTTTGGCACGCTTCGCACACTGCTATTGCTAACTGTGATGCCCCTAAACACTCCGCGTACTATATCTAGGCTTACTCAGCAAGGGTGAATAATGTTTTGACCAATCAGTGCTTTGTTTTGAAATATCCCATCTACCAATCAAAGGGCTTAAAAGATAATGAAATTGTCAGACAAAGCAAGAAATGGCGGCCATTGAGCACACGAGCTGTGAGAAAATGCCGCTGCAGTTCCAGCTCCTTGCATTTGGATTTTTGTAATAACAAACCAAATCAACGATTTTTTCAAAGATGAATGGTTATTCCAGAATTCTACCGTTTGCATTTTGGAAATTCCCCCTGAGTTTCTGAAATTCCAACAGTGTCAAAGCTGGAGACAAGAGGGCAGTATGTATCAAGAAGGTTTATGAGTGTCACATATTCCACCTCCTTACACTTTCTAAAAACTGACACTATTTCATCACGAACCAGTGACCAACCACCATAAAGGACTTCTAACAATAAAGACTGCCGCCAAGCTTTTGGTTTCTTGGCTAAAAATGTTTTTTCCCCAAACAGAAAAGAATAAAGCTCTTTGAAGACAGAATGAAACTTGAGGACAACTGTTGTTTTGCATGTTGTTTGTTATTGTTGCAGAAGCTGGACGTGCTGGACAGTCTTCGTGTTTTGGCACGAAAATAAGGAATTAAGTTGCAATGGATGTTGATAAAGAACCTTATATGTTGTATTGTGTAGAATGATAAACATGGATTGAAAGGAGCAAACTAAACTACAAGGTATTTGTTTAATTTGCGATTTTTACCTTCGGCTTTGTTGAATTCGAGTTGTTGTGCAAACCGCCAGAAGCTAGGGAACTTAGGCCAACTTTAGTTGATCATAACTACGATTTCAGGGGGAATTTCCAAAATGCAAACGGTAGAATTCTGGAATAACCATTCATCTTTGAAAAAATCGTTGATTTGGTTTGTTATTACAAAAATCCAAATGCAAGGAGCTGGAACTGCAGCGGCATTTTCTCACAGCTCGTGTGCTCAATGGCCGCCATTTCTTGCTTTGTCTGACAATTTCATTGTCTTTTAAGCCCTTTGATTGGTAGATGGGATATTTCAAAACAAAGCACTGATTGGTCAAAACATTACTCACCCTTGCTGGCTTACTCTGCTTAGCCTCCGTACACATTTTATGGGAACTGGGGAGGAAAGAAAGCGAGAACAATAAAGTCTGCGCAGCAATGCCGCCTCTTTTCATGTTTTAGATCACGTGCCAAATTAATTGCTTTTTCTCAATTCCCTTTTTCTGTGTTGCGCAACTTGTAGTTGGATTGAATGATGAGGATCCGGCATGGCGGCAGTTTGTGTGCTTTGCTGCGAATAACTACTCTTAAAGAACGATAAAAACCTCGTGGATAGTGCTAGCTCTTTTATTACAAAGGGTGAACTTGAAACATCTAACTTTACTGTTCAAATCAATTAAGTATATTTGCCGCCGATGCGTAAATTTGTTGAAAACGCAAAGGAGGTTGATCGATACTCTGGCCAACGTTGAGAAGGAAATCTCTTCTTTACATGAATCATTTCTTTCCAAGAATTCCACTATATCTTCAAGAACAATGTTCCTTGAGATGTATGCTGCATTTACTTTGTCAACTGTCAGGGTTTCCAGAGGACAAATAACCAGCACAATTCTTGTGTTCTCTGGCCCGCCGGCATGCAGTCTAATTATAGCTAAGGACTGAAAGACGACTGACTTTCCGAAACAAGTAGGTGCGCTGATGTACACATTCGGGCTTTGAACAAACTTCTCCATCACAGTAACCTTCTCATCAAGCAACCTGTCGATATTGAAGACGTGTTTTACATGTGTCAGTCCTCTCTGGAGCTTCAATTCATCCCACTTTTTGACAAAATTTTTTGGAAAAGTTATCCAATTTCGTCCACAAATATCCGCCATTTTTGTCCAAATCAACTGAACTGAGTTTACAATGGATGAGGACCACGTGGTCTTTCTTTGTTATGATAACAATGTCGATTGTTTTCCTGTAAATCTATTGGGTCGTTGATTCTGAGGATTCAATTCTGATTGGTCTTTTAAACAAAATAAAGCAAACGAAACCTTGCGCAATCACATTGAAAGTTGTCTAACAAGAAAAGTGGCACTGTTGCGCAGACTTTATCAACATCGTTCATTGCTTTTCGTTCTTACTTTCTTTCCTCCCAAGCTCCCATAAAGTCTGCACGCAGACTGGCTCTGCTCGCCTCAGAATCCTTTTCCATCATGCTTTAACTTGTTCGCACGCATTTGTATGAAGGGTATTCCATAAACGGGCTACAACTGTCTGTTTTATTTTACCCCTATCACATGTTTTCCAGATCTACGATTCCTACTTATATCAATGTGATTTTGCTATTTTATTGTATCTGCCTTTTGGTGCGGTTGCGCCAAGCTTTGTCAAGGAGACATAATTTTTTATTTCATTCTCTTATGCTGTCATGATTATACTACCCTGAGCTGCAGTGCTGCAGAGGAGTCTATCGTGGTAATATTAGTTCCCTTTCAAACACTATGTAATGTATACAATTTGTGATGGACGTTTTCCTGGTTTTTACACCAAAAGTCATTTATGGCGTAAAATGTCCTACTGTTTTTCCTGTGTGAATCTTTTGTACGTCACCAATAGCTATTTTGCTCAGCAACATCATTACTTTGATTAAACTCAGCGAAACGCGAATACCAATACATCATTCGAAACGTCTGATCAAGCACTGTTCAGTGACATTATTTCAACATTGCTAGAATAAGCGATTAATACGTTATGGTGGTATCTTTTGCAATAATATATCAATTTGATTTCAAAAGAAAGAATTCTTTTCGTGGAAATTTTCATGGGCTTTTATTGACTTCTCATTCCCAGACCATTATTGCATAGATTTCATGTGAAAAACTCAATGTTACTAACTTGCCTGAATTTTAAAGAAAAACCCTACTTAAATACAATAGAACATCAATGTCACCTGTCATTTATATTTCCAACATTAATATTTTTAATCCTTACCAAAACTTAAAAAAGTTTTATAAATGATTACTATGAAGTTGTTTTTGTATGTTTGCACTTTCTAGGCTTTGACGATTGTTTGTGGTCTGAATTAACCATGCTGTACATCCTGAACGGGTTTTGGACATTGAAATTATAGATTTCATTTTTACCTGTGAAGAAAGTTTATGAAGTGTATTGGTAAGTCAATTAATGTTGATATTATTTTCACACTAACTTCTTTTATTGAAAAATCAATAAGATAATTTCGTGTTTCATTGAAGAAATGATGTTGAAAGTTTATGGCAAAATGTGTGGTTTTATTAATAAAATCTGCAAGCATTTCATTTCAAATCTCCTGCAGTGAAGTCTTAAAATCCCAGACTCTTCGTCGTGTAATGGAGAATCTATTTGCTTTTTAGCCGTAGTTGAGTTAACATGGTAAAACTTTTGAAAATAGTAAAAACCCCATTGGGTAAGATGAAATTCGTAATATTAGCCTTCAGGAGATTCACTTCCACTGCCTAGATGATGTAGAAATGTAGAATCCCAAAGAGGGAAAGCAGGAAGCAGTTTCCTCACTACATTAAACAAAGGAGAAATAATTTGATCTTATAAAACACAATAAAAGTTTTTTCGCATTTTTAGTTTTTTAAATGCTCTTCTCTAAATGTTTTGAAAAAGTCGTGAGCTCTCAATTAAACACTTTATGGATAATGTGCTATCCGAATTTATAAATATCGTCGTAGAAGCCATGGTACACATTGGGGGCGGCGTGGAGCTCTCGTAAAATTCTATTGGCCTACTTTAGTAACTATGCGAATGATAAAGTTACTAAGCCGAATTGATTGCTACGAATGCCAATTTTATCTTGTCTGACTAGTGGTACGATAATAAAACAAACAATTTCCCTGACTTTACTCTTGATACGAATATTCTGAACACGAGAAAATAAATTAACTAATGAACATTCTATTTACAGGGTATTTATAATAAATTTAAAGGTCATGATGACTAAGCAAATAAGTTTACATATTTCGAGAACAAAAAGATTAAAACATGATTACGAAGTTAAAAATAAAATGATGCAATGGATTATATAATGGACTAAAATTAGATATGACGTAATGATAAAAATAGGCACGCTACACTACTTTGGTGATAAATTTTTCGTCGCCACACCCTTATTTGACCTGGAAATGCCCATTTTGAGCATTTGCTCTCTTGAATTACTTGAATTAAATAATTTTACATATTTGTAACCCCATTCAAGTGAGCATTTGCTCTCTTGAATGGGGTTACATTGAGGAAATTACCCTTATGTACTTTTTGAGGTATAAAAATATGTAAAATTTTAACGAGATAGTAAGTAGACATTGTGATAAGTACACTTATCTTCTTGAGAATCGTTCGAAACGCTTTTAGTTGCTACCTTTATTTTAATTCCTTGTGTGTTGTGGCTAATGGGAGCGGCAAGTTATCATACACTACTTGGCCAGACCTAATTTCAGTAAAATTTCTGAGCATTCTCTTCCATCATTTTTGAGACGAAGACCTTGCTTGTGGGTCAGTTTACCTGGTTCTGACAAAGGGATAACAATTTTGACATTTTCCAACTCACCCCATATTGCTTGAATTGATTCGTTTTGATTCGAAAATGTGATACAGTTTTTATCTGACCAAAGGTCCTTTCAAATTGTCACTGTTGGGCTTGAGTTAAATATGGTGCTTTTGGGCTCTAAAAATGAATAGTGAATAGTAAAGCAACTTTCCATTCTCACTATACATGCAAGGTACCAAATAATGACACAGATTATAAAATCAGCAATTGTTTATCATCATATATGGTTATTGAGATTACGAGACAAATTGTGTGGCCGGGTACAAAAAATGGGTTACTGAATTATTATGGAATTTGGGTCGCTCGTTTTAGGGGATTAATGAACAAAGGACGTCAATTGAAAAAAGACATGCCACCATTTCTGTGAATAGAACCTGTCCTTGAAATTTTTTATGCGAGTTAAGTTTTCACTCTCTTTGTGCATAATCAAAGAAAGCAATTGTGTTATGCATTACATCACCATCATCATCATCAGCATCAAAATAATTGATATTGCTTATCATTTAATGTATCATTTAAGCTATTGCTATTGCTAATAACGAACACAGGAACTTAAATTGTGGACGCTATAGGAAAGGCATTTGCAAGGGACAAAGAGTGGCGCAGGCCACGCGGTCCCTGACTCGGATTTAACGGAGTACGCTGTCTCTGCTTTTTTGATTATTTTGGCGATAGGGAAACGCGGCCCTGGCATTTCATGGGAATGCGGACTTTCGCGGCCAATAGTTTATACGCGGTTCTCAATGCCCCGATTCACCCGATTAATCTACAGGCATCATCTTGCCTTTTGTTTTCGATTGATGCCGGATAAAAACATCTTGCCTTTGGCAAGTTATCAAGCCACCGTCTGTCTGCTATTTTTCCTTGCAGGTAAAGCATTTCGCTGCGCTTTGGTAATTCTTCGAAACAACAAGTCCTTGCTTCAGGCAGTTGACGCATCTCTTTGCATTCAAGAAGATAGTTTTCTTTTCCTTGATATCTGCAATTTCCTGGCATTGATTCGAGTAATGTTCCTTTTTACATAAAAATCATTCTGGTTTTCGTCTCTTTTCACTTCTGTAATTTCCCCCTTTTACAGACTTGAAAAAGGGGAGATATGACGTCATACGACATCGTGTGACGTCATTTTCCCGTTTTCCCAATTCCCCGTTTCCTGATCTCCCGTTCCTCCTTTTACAGATAGCTGTGAAAAAGTAAGCTTCTTCAACGCGCTGATGTTATTCCAATGGCTTTTAACCCACGGACATGGACGTTTATTCTGTCAAAAATTGCACTTGGCTGCGACACAGATTCGTTTGGGTAGTTGTTCAGCTTGAAAATTTACTTTGTATGAGCGCTGACTACATGTTGTGATTTTTCGAAGTGACTTATCAAGGTTTCGATTTCATAATGTTCTAGATATTAGAGATAAACAACCGTAACAAATATTAATTCTGAGAATTATACGTATTGACAAATAACAACAACAATACAACCTAATGTCAATAATGTAAACAAAGAAAATGAATCAATTAACATCAAATTAAACGACAAAGAGAAAATTTAGATTTCAATGTTACTTGATTGTTCACTGACCAGGGGATCGTTTCCGATCGAAGACGTCAGCAATTTGTCTTTGAATATTCTTCGACTTCCACGAATGCATATAATGATTGCTTTGACTAGAGCAAAGCTAATTTTACGTCGCGACCAAGCCTTGATTAGGCTGTAGTCACGTTTTCTTTTATCTCCAATCATTTCTGCCAAACGGGAGTAAAATTTCTTTGCTTCACGACCCATTCCACCAGTGGCTGATATAACAATCGGAGTGAAGCTGCCATGTTCAACTTCTAAAATTCTGTCATTATAGGCTCGTTTTTTCTCACGCTCATTTATTTCATAAGACTTGGATAATTCTTGAGAGCAGTACCGGTTGGCAGTTGGGTTAAAAACCCTTATGTCGAAAAATGCCACCTGTCCTGTCTGCCAGAAACCTCGAACGCTGATATCAGACCTTGTCTCATCACTGATGTTGACATTCGAGTTAAATGCTTCACCCGTGAGTGGTTGAAGTGCCGGCTCTAATCTCACATCTTTGCAAACTTCACCAAGGAGAAGTGCGGTCATGTTGCGTATCTGGTTATGCCTTTGTGAGATGAATCCTCCCTTTTTACAGGAAAGAGCATGCTGTACGTTGAACTTATTACCACATTCACAATTTTCAGGAACACGATCAAGAAGCCATCCATACCGGATTTCATAATGTTCTTCTGTTACCTCCAGTCCTCCAGTCTTCTTGTTTTAAAGGTGTGGGCCTTCCAGCGAACTTAGTAGATACGCAAGTTTGGGAATTGCATAAATGATGTCGTTCTTATGTACTGAGGTTTTAAATCCCCACCAAAGGGACTGAAACTTTGTGATCTCACTGTTGAATTTCGGTAGTGACGACTTGGGCAGTTTTATTCCGTTGTTTACGCTTATTGCTGAGTAAAGGGCATCTTCCTCTGTATTGCTGTAATTCCTCTCATGGGAGTATGCATGTATGTATGTGATGAATCTTTAACGTGGTTACAAGGCTAAGTGAATACTTTTTTACAGCTTTGTCCACAACTGAAATAGGTAAAATATAAATAAAAGAAGTTAAAATCGTGAAAATGATAGTTGTAATACAAGTCCAAATAAATATTAATATATATTAATTGCCAAAAGCTTTCCTAGAGGTAAAAAATTTACATATAAAATCAGAAGATAGTCCAATCATATTGAACATAGTTGACTGCGCTAACTTTATCCATAAAATATTTCTTGTATTCATCTTTCAACATTTTCACTGTTCCGCAGTTTCCTATTGATACAGGTAATGAATTCCATACTTTGGCTCCATAACAACGAAAAGTTTTCAAAAAATAATTTTATTGCCTCTCTCATTAAATTGATCTCCATTGAGCGACTGTCTAGTGGCATAATTGTGCGCCGATGAAATTGATTTGAAAGATTCAGTGAGGTATGATGGGACTTCGCCTTTCATAATCGTAAGCATGATACAATTTTCAAGCTGAACAACTACCCAAATGAATTTGTGTCGCAGCCAAGTGCCATTTTTGACAGAATAAATGTCATGTCCGTGGGTTAAAAGCCATTGGAATAACATCAGGGCGTTGAAGAAGCTTACTTTTTCATGGCCATCAAATCTCTGATGTAACGGTAAACAATGAAGCTTTATAAACTAGGGTTTGCTATTTGAGTTCCTATTGCCTTTCATTATTACCCGAGCACAGTATTTTTGAAGCTTTAGTAAACGATCTAATTTTGAAGCTTTCAAATTGTGCAAAAGTGGCAAAAAGTAATCCAGATGGCACAAAAAGGAGTTGTTGCTATGTTGTTTTGTATTTGCGATGTTGCCCCTTCAATGTCGGATATTGTAATATGTGAACCATTTTGACTAAAGTTCTATTTCAATTTCTAATTTTCTTTAATTTTTCGAGGTTAGCATCTATTTCCAACTCCACGGATTTTCGTCGCGACATTTTCGTTTCGTTTCAATTTTCTTTTGTTGCGTCTCTCAAACTCCCGGCTCCTCGTTGGGCGCCATTTGTTGTGATGTTTCAGTAGTTTAAAAATTTAAAGTGCCCCTACGGCTTTTTTTTTATTAGCTAAACGTATAGAATCGAATGCGCTGATTCTGATACCGATTATATTTTTTTGATCTGATGAGTAGTTGTTGAGTTACGAGAGATTGCGTTCACACTTTCGTGTCTCACTTTTAGGACTGGGTCGATCCCACTATGACATCATAGTGGGAATTCCTGTATCATCCCTGTAGTCAGTGGCGGTGGGCGTAGGCCTACATTCAGTATAATAGATAATGTTGCTTGCGCTTTGTCTTGTCTCGTTTCGTTATGTGTATTCGTGGGTATTTGTGCAATTTCGGTGATCAGAATTGAATAGAAAGTTTCCATAAATTAAACATTCTTAGTCGGATAGTAGTTCATGACAGTAGGGATTGCAGTGCCGAGGAATGCGAAGATGGTGAGGGGATAGGATTGGTCGTATCGTAGAGTAAAGCAGACCGATGATAGTGATACCGATGAAGGAGAACCTGATGCATTTGATCCTATTTGGCTGAGAACTCTTTCGCTGAAAGCTATGAAAGAAATGTGAGCGAGAAAAGAAATGTTGAAAGAGAACTTTCTGGGCAATTAACTGGATCTGAACTATCATGTTTCTGTTGTGTATCTGATGAAATAAAAGTGTATCAAAACAAAATTCTATACGTAATATGATTTAGGCCTTGGCCATATCCATCCGTGTCGGTCAACCTTTGTGGCTGAAGAAACTTGAAACGATTCGATTTTCATTAGATACAGCAAGTGTAGAAAATGTGCAACACAATTCCTTATTACTACACATGAATTTCGTTACTGCACCGAAATTGATGGTTGCATGTTGGCATTTTCTAACTGCGAAGTTTAGAATTTCGTCCGTCTTTGCGAATTGATGAAATCTATCATTTCCTTCTCGTTACAGCTTCAGGGCGATCCTCCTGATAACAGGGCCGGTTCCAGAAAATTTACTTCGGGGGTGTAAGCTCTTATGTACAGAGCAATTAAAAAAAAAACCTTACCATAAAACCATATAAACTTTCGTAACATAATTTTACCGACCAAAAATCGAAATTTACCGAGTAAATCGCTAAAACTCAATTCTTGGGAGGGGGTGTCAACCCCCCCCCCCCCCCATGGAACCGGCCCTGCCTGATAAAGCTGAATCCTGTGAAGCTCTACAAATCTTGATTTATCCAATGTATTTAAACACATCGATATGGCATATTTTCCCAATCAGTTTCTCATATAAATCTAACAATTTTCAGGTCTTGTCAAATATCTGTGATCGTATTTTTGATCCGTGAAATCCCGTACTGTTTTAACATTGCACGGCCTACGCCCGCCGCCACTGAGCACAACGAGCAGCCACTACATGGGAATTTTGTTATTCCTCCCCACAGCTGCAAACTCATCACAAGCCTTTCAAATTTCAATGCCATAATGCGACGACCTGTTTCTAATCATCAAAGTAAAAAAAACAAATATCGAGTCCATAGTATGAGAGAAAATCGACGTCAGATTTGTTGCTTCAGTACGGAAAGGAACGGGGTTTCTACTATGATGTCATAGTGGGATCGACCCAGTCCTAAAAGTGAGACAAGGAAAATGGCGAAAATGACGAAACATCGACACTTCCACACGTTATAGCTCGTGAACTACGCGTCTGATTTAAAAATTATTTTCAGATGTGAAGTCAGCGTACCGAGTTTTATTGAATTCACACATAAAATAAAGTCGTAGGGGCACTTTAACGTCACGAGTCATTCTTCTCTTTGTGTTTTGCTTTCTAGACATTTTATTTTTTTTTCCTGTCAAAAAATTGAGGGATCCCACCATTGTCACCAATGTTATGTTAACAGGACCGTCTAAGGTAATTTTAAGAAACTGATTCTGGTAATGCAAAGCAAAATATTCACCCAAGCTATAAATTGTTGAATACCTGAATAAAATATGATTTAATGACTTCAAGTATAGAAAATTTGTATAAAAATAGCCTCCTTTCAAGTTCCAAAGAACTAGCTGCTGTGAAGAAGCAGTAGTAGCGTAAAACCAAAAAGATAAATTGATTGACAAGTGATTTTCTATTTTCTTCAATCTTCAATCCTCAACAAGAGCATCTCATCCCTATCCTCACTGTGATGTATTCTGACACGTGACCAGGATAAGATAATTTATGCGTTTTTACTAGTAATATCCGGGATATTTCTATCTCCCAGAGGGGAATAAGGGCATATATATTGGTTCCTCGTGGTTTGGTTATCACAGTTCTCTAACAAATACGCACCAAGTCAGAGAATTTGGTGGTCTAAGTTTCGTCTTTCATCGTCTGACGCCGTCGCTGCCAAAAAAGTTCATCAGCATGCCGTCTCCACGACCGAGTCAACCCTTCGCTGAGGCCATTCGTGCCCTTGTTAGGCAGTTAGTATTGAAGCAGTTCCTTCTACAGCTTCCTCATCCAGTCTGTGGGTTCCAGCCACGTTGGTAATTGAAGTCGGTGATTCTTCTCACGCCCTCTCAGGACAAGACATCACGGTTTCGTCTGGTCAGGCTGCTGTTACCTCTCCTACCAGTTTATGCCGCTCATATGTTCTCCTCCAGCTGTCGTTTTCTCAGACCATGTGCCCCAGCGCAAAGTGCAGACAAGCTTGCTGAACCTGTGTCGCCGCCCGTCAAGATATTTTCTGTGAGTTTGCTTTTTTATTTTACCCCGAGACCCATGCCTGTTGTCGTCTCGATTCGCTATAAGTTTTTCCCAATTTGTCTCGCGAGGTCAGTCCTGCATAAGTTATGTTTATCTTTGTCCCCGTGGTGACTCGCCAAATACCTTCTTTCATCGTTCTTGGTGATAATTCCTTTAGCCTTCCCCTAATTTCTTGTCTCGCGTTAAAGTGATTTTTCGGAGTAGGCCCTTTTGCTTCTGTTTATCTTTCCATTTTTACCGAAGTTTTTGTGTTCTCTGCCATAACGTCTCTCCGGATATTCCTGTGCGTGTGCCGCTTTGCTTATTTTATTTTTTATTTTCCCCCGTGCGCCTAACTTTCTTTTACGCTCTTTTTCTTTTATAAGCCATTGTAAGTTTTCACCTTTTGTTTTGATCTCGTTATGCCGTCTATTGCATTCGTTTACCCGATATTGCGATGTAAAATTTCTGTGATGATCATGTGTTTGTATCGCGATGTTTATGTTTTATGAGATGATCATGTTATCGCATATCGATTTCGCACCCCGATATTGCGATGTAAAAAAATTTCTATGATGATCATGTGTTTATATCGCGATGTTTATGTTTTTTGGAGATGATCATGTTATCGCATATCGATTTCGCACCCCGATATTGCGATGTAAAAAATTATGTGATGATCATGTGTTTGTATCGCGATGTTTATGGTCCATGAGATGATCATGTTATCGCATATCAATTTCGTTACCCTGATATTGCGATTTGTAATTCTTCTATGATGATCATGTGTTTGTATCGCGATGTTTATGGTCCATGAGATGATGATGTTATCGCATATCGATTTCCTTACCCTGATATTGCGATGTGTAATTTTTCTATGATGATCATGTGTTTGTATCGCGATGTTTTATGGTCCATGAGATCATCATGTTATCGCATATCGATTTCGTTACCCTGATATTGCGATGTGTAATTTTTCTATGATTATCATGTGTTTGTATTGCGATGTTTTATGGTCCATGAGATGATCATGTTATCGCATATCGATTTTGTTACCCTGATAGTGCGATGTGTAATTTTTCTATGATGATGATGTGTTCGTATCGCGATGTTTTATGGTCCATGAGATGATCATGTTATCGCATATCGATTTCGTTACCCTGATAGTGCGATGTGTAATTTTTCTATGATGATCATGTGTTTGTATCGCGATGTTTTATGGCCCATGAGATGATCATGTTATCGCATATCGATTTCGTTACCCTGATATTGCGATGTGTAATTTTTCTATGATGATCATGTGTTTGTATCGCGATGTTTTATGGTCCATGAGATGATCATGTTATCGCATATCGATTTCGTTACCCTGATAGTGCGATGTGTAATTTTTCTATGATGATCATGTGTTTGTATCGCGATGTTTTATGGTCCATGAGATGATCATGTTATCGCATATCGATTTCGTTACCCTGATATTGCGATGTGTAACTTCTAAGACGATCATGTCTTGTATCGCACTGTTTCTGTTTGATGAGATGATCATGTAGTTGTATCGCGGGTATTTATGCCTTTGATCATGATCACGTTTTCGCTTATCCATTTCGTTACGCCGAGACTGCGATATGTACTTCATGAGATGATCATGTGTTCTTTATCGCCAGATTTCTGCCTCATATGATGTCCATGTTTTTTCACAGAGCAATTTTCATTGCCCCAATATTCCGTTGTGTAGAATGTTTGCGATGATCACACAGTTGGTATCGTGACATTGCCTTCTATGATGACCATCCTTTTCGCATATCGATTTTCCTTCTCCCAGATGTCGCGATTTGTAACTTGTGAGATGATTGGGTGTACGTGTATGGCAATTGTTTACACCTTTCCGAGACTGCGATTTGCACTTCCTGCGATGACCCCATGTTTTTGTATCATGACGTTTTAATTTTATAAGAAGATCATGTCTTTTCGCTCATTGAGTTCGTTTCCCCGTTACTGCGATGTGTCTATTATAATGACTATGTGATTTTATCGCAATATTTCTGCTTTAAGAGATGATCAGGTTTTCCGCGTATCGATTTTCGTTCCCCAGCTCCTACGATGTTCTCACTGTTTCGATAGCAAGGTTGCACTTCATCCATGTGATCGGACTTTGAACTATGTGTGTCCTAATTTTCGATATAAGTGTCATCCAAAATATTCCACTATGTCCACTATGTTGTCAAGTATCAATTCTTCTTGTCTCGATTTCGACGCTTGTCTTCTTAGCTGTCTCTTTTCTCACCTGTACTTGCTACCATCTATTTTTCATTGCACTCTCTCCGGCTCAGTCACTTGGGGGCCTAACTGGGCCTTAATGCGCGGCACTCGTGCTGTCAGCTCTGAGTGGCTGGGATTGGGGGTCCTCCATCTGTCTTTGCTTTTGTGTTATGTTCCTTCGCTGGGTTAACTTTCTCTTTTCACTCTATTGTATCTATCATTTCCAAGTACGTTACGTCTACCGCCAAGTGTACCGTCGATGGTCGACCCTCAAACCAGCCACTCAGCTGCATGTTCGCACGATATGAGCAGTTCGTTGCAATAGAACGATAAATGCAATGCGTAATTTTTCTCGATTGATCATGTAGTTGTATCGCAGGTGTTTTACCATGTACGAGATGATCAGGTTTTTTCCCATTTCGATTTTGCCTCCCTTATATTCCGAAGTGTAATTTCCACGATAATCATGTGCCTCTATCGCGATGATCATCTCATTTGCATGAATGAGATGATCACGTTTTTCGCATTTTTATCTGGTTCCCCTGATATTGGGATGTGCAATTTTCCAAATTGAACTTTCGTTTATACCACGATGTTTAGAATGTATGAAACGATCATGTCTTCACATTCTTGATTTCGTTGACCTGATATTTCGATGTGTAACTTCTAAGACGATCATGTCTTGTATCGCACTGTTTCTGTTTGATGAGATGATCATGTAGTTGTATCGCGGGTATTTATGCCTTTGATCATGATCACGTTTTCGCTTATCCATTTCGTTACGCCGAGACTGCGATATGTACTTCATGAGATGATCATGTGTTCTTTATCGCCAGATTTCTGCCTCATATGATGTCCATGTTTTTTCACAGAGCAATTTTCATTGCCCCAATATTCCGTTGTGTAGAATGTTTGCGATGATCACACAGTTGGTATCGTGACATTGCCTTCTATGATGACCATCCTTTTCGCATATCGATTTTCCTTCTCCCAGATGTCGCGATTTGTAACTTGTGAGATGATTGGGTGTACGTGTATGGCAATTGTTTACACCTTTCCGAGACTGCGATTTGCACTTCCTGCGATGACCCCATGTTTTTGTATCATGACGTTTTAATTTTATAAGAAGATCATGTCTTTTCGCTCATTGAGTTCGTTTCCCCGTTACTGCGATGTGTCTATTATAATGACTATGTGATTTTATCGCAATATTTCTGCTTTAAGAGATGATCAGGTTTTCCGCGTATCGATTTTCGTTCCCCAGCTCCTACGATGTTCTCACTGTTTCGATAGCGAGGTTGCACTTCATCCATGTGATCGGACTTTAAACTATGTGTGTCCTAATTTTCGATATACGAGTCATCCAAAATATTCCACTATGTCCACTATGTTGTCAAGTATCAATTCTTCTTGTCTCGATTTCGACGCTTGTCTTCTTAGCTGTCTCTTTCCTCACCTGGACTAGCTACAATCTATTCTCATTGCACTCTCTCCGGCTCAGTCACTTGGGGGCCTCACTATGGGCCTTCATGCGCGGCATTCGTGCTGTCAGCTCTGAGTGGCTGGGTTTGGGGGTCCTCCATCTGTCTTTGCTTTATGTGTCATGTTTTCTTTGCTGGATTAACCTTCTATTTTCACTCTATTGGTATCTATCACTTCTATGTCCGTTACTGCTACAGCAAAGTTTGCCGTCGATGGTCGACCCTCAAACCAGCCACTCAGATGTGTGTTCGTACGATATAAGCAGCCTGTTGCAGTAGAGCGCTGCATTTGGCAAAAACCGCCATGTTGCTTATCCCTGACTAGCCTCCCGAAGAAAGGCAAATCGGTTTTCACCATGTACCAGCATATTCACCATTCTCTGAATCCCAAATTTCAATCCAACTGGTGATAATGGACACTAGGCTCATGACCTGCAGAACACTTATCGTAGTATCTTTCCGTCCACGGGAATCGCTCTATAATACCTTGGCGCACAAGCCGTTACTTTCTCTGGACGCCTCTAGTTTTCAACGCAATGGCTTCTGACTCTCGAGCTTTTCATCCGATTGCAATGAAGCAGGCAGCATGTTGCTTCACGTATGACATTTACCTTGTTCACTTTCGCCTTCGAATTGTAGCTAGAAATCCCGCAATGCAGGAGCACAAACCTATTCCAATGGTATTTCAATGTTATCTGCAAGGGATGGTAGGTTCATATCTGCCGTAGAATGAATTACCTGCTGTATATTTCCTTGCAACACAATCATGCTGCATTCTTCGCTCTATCATTCCCCCTCTTTGGTATCCTTCACAGTCCATGGTGGTAAGGCTCAAGTTTCCCATTGGTTCCACACCCTTCACGAAAAAGCCTCTGCTGTTCAGGTTTCCGGTACCAGTCTCTCGACATCACCCCGCCTACGCTGCAATGTATCAGCTGCAATGTATTTAAATATACAATTTCCTCAAGACTGTCAAACAACTTGCAGGTACATAAATTGATTTTTCGACTGTGTTCAAAGGCAGCATTTATTCGATGAGAAGGCATTTATTCGATCCGAATCGAGGTATCGAGTAGTACTTCATTTACTACCCATAAATTGATTTCGGACATAAAAACCGTACAGACATATGACGTTACAAAGTTGCTACAACATTAAGGCGTTTCCAGGAATGTGCGGACAAAATTTGACATACTTGGGTCCACGATTGCCTATCCACGAGTTGGTTCAAGAAAGGTTAATCACTTTTTGTGCCTCGTCCGGACAACAGCATATTGATTTTTCTGCTGCGGCTTACAAAAATTTTATGCCAGCCAATCTTCACATTTTTCTGATGATCCACGAGCTTTCATGGCTTTCCAGGAACAAATCCACATGGGCTCAGCCACAAAGATCTCGTCTAGCCTCGATTGTTGGTTTTCACACCCTATTTTGCGGACTGGTTAATGCCTGTTGACATAGATATCAAAGTTCCAGCCAAGAAGTCAGCCCCTTCTTCTACTTTTCAGGCCAACATGCCTGTTTGGTGTTATATCTAATCCAGAGCCGGTTGTTCACCATCATCACGCAGAACAAGTGGGAAGACCATGCGAAAACATTCTTCATGGCAGACAGCAAGCATGGCTATACAAAATTTCCCCAATCCAACAGTCCAGTTGATCGAAATGTTGGTCAACCACAGCATATTTAAAGTTACTATTTTGATTATTTTGTACTTTTTCTTCGTCTTCATTTTAATGCTTGAAGTACAGTTACTACTCCTTGCTGCAAAAAATCTTGCTTCTATACAGCAATGAATTCGCCCTCGCTCTCGGTTCTGTTTGGTATACTCTCTGACAGTGGCCTGTTGATAGGCTTCAAGGCACTTAAGCACGGATCAACGGTAGGTACCTCCGTTATTATTCTTGGCATGACATAAACACCTTTTTTATTATTTTATTGACGGCATAAGAGAGATTTAACGTTTTTCGTACATTTCATTTGCCTTTTGTCTTGTGGACTCCTGTCCGTATGCCATGCATATTCATGCCATGATGTCATTTTCCGATGCTGATCGTCTCGATTGTCGACCAGAAGCGTTATCGCCTTTCACCATTTGCTGACATTACCGCACTACGGCTTAGCATTTTTCAAGATATGCTCAATTGGACAGATGCGACCTTCACTGCAGTGGCTTCTTCCGCTATAATTGCCATAACAACATTTCTCTGCGTATTTTTGTTCCTTTCATGGTTTTTTTTAGTTTTTTGAGTGATGAAGAGGAAACTCTGGTCGCGCCTGAATAGCTCATCCGTGCCTCGCTAAAAGGACCTGGAAGGATTTCCAATTGCAGTAGCCGACGAGCATTTGCCACGTCTTATCCATATTTGAAAGGAGAAGAATAGAGAACAGTGAGGATAGAGTACTATCCTCACTGTGATGTATTCTGACACGTGACCAGGATAAGATAATTTATGCATTTTTACTAGTAATATCCGGGATATTTCTATCTCCCAGAGGGGAATAAGGGCATATATATTGGTTCCTCGTGGTTATCACAGTTCTCTAGCAAATACGCACCAAGTCAGAGAATTTGGGGGTCTAAGTTTCGGCGACCCACCCACCTCCCGCAGCGACGGAAGCCAAATTCCCCCTTCTCCTTTCAAATAGCGAAGCCACCTTCGCACTTGCCACATCTTATCCATATTTGAAAGGAGAAGAATAGAGAACAGTGAGGATAGAGTACTATCTATCTCCTATCTTTCTCTCTGCTTCCTCATCTCGACTCAGTCTCGTCCCAGACTCTTAATTCACATCTTCACTCAAACTCAAACTCAGACTCTAAATTTTTTCAGCAGATTGCTAGTTACAAGTTACATCATAATATAAAATAAAGTTGTTTAAAAATACAATCATTAATTATATATTCTTAATTACAAAATTATCAGGGAAAAACAACGGTTTACTATACTTAGATGATGGACACATGGAAAGAACTGAGATAGAGCTATCAAAGCCATATGCCCAGTTAGTTGACGTGATTTGACAATACATAAGTTTAATTTTGGTTTGGATATTAACAATAAGAAACGGCAAAGCTTGAAAAAATAAAGATAAAAAGAAAGAAAAAAAGTGATCATCGAAAGAAAAATAATGATCATATAATAACAAAAAAAAGAAAAAGAGATAAAAATAGAGAGACAAAATTATGCAAATAGGTAAAACTAGCAAAATTACAATCAATTTCAATCAGTTATATTTTCTAAAAGGTAGTACTTTATCTTATTTTTGAAAGATAGGCTTTTATTTGTTTTTTTTTTCAAATCTAATGGCAGTGAATTCCAAAGCTTGACACCATCAAATGTAAGGAAATTTTTCTTAAAATTGGTTGATATTGTTTGTAGAGAAAAACCAAGGCAGGAAGACTGTCGTGTGTTGTGGTGATAATAATAATAATAATAATAATTGGGTCTTACCCACAGTTTCTACCGCCATATGTATTATATGGGCAGTTTGCTCAACTGTGAACTATTTAAAATATTTATACAAGAAATAGGATTTTTTAAAGTAGACTAAAATTGACTATAAATTTTTCACAAAATAAATTTCATTTCGGAAAAGTAAAATCAGATTGACTAAAAACCTTTTTCCTGCTAAGGTAAATTAGAAACTTTTTACAGGCTAACTATTTACATTATTGAAAAAGTTAGTTAAATTTGTTGTCATGAGAAATGATTTTAGAGTGGATTTAAAAGCATCCTTAACTTCAATTAGTCTTATTTGAATAGGTAAGTTATTCCAAACTTTAGGGCCCGCTCTGGAAATAGCTCGTTCACCATGTTTGGATATGCAGATTGGTACCTCTAACATCATTGTTCGTTTGTTTAATATTATAATTTTACTTTTTATGGACGAAGGTGCGATTCCCCAAAGACAATTGTGTACGATCAGTGATATTTTGAAAATTATTCTTTCTCGAACCTGCAACCAATGTAGCTGACAGAACAATGGGGAAAGAGGTACCCCGCTAAATTTCCTTATATTGCATACTATACGGGCAGCCGCATTTTGAACTGATTGGAGTTTTTTAATTGATTTTATGTTAACATTATATAGCAGCGAATTACAATAATCGAGCTTTGATGTAACTAATGACGTAACTAAGGTATTAAGTACCTCTCTGGGAAGAAAGCATTTAATCCGGGCAATGTTTCTTAGAATCGAGTAGCAATCAACGACAATTTTTTTAATGTTGTTTTCAAAGCTCAAATTTTCATCCATAATGACACCAAGATTTCTTGCACTATCAACAAACCGAATGCATTCTCCATCAATAATTGTTCCATGAATTTTGATCTTAGCTTTAATTGATTCGGGTGCTATTACAAATATCTTTGTTTTTGCTTTATTCAACTTTAAAAAATGAGCATCCATCCAGCTGGATGTTAATGAAAGACACTTGTGAACATCTTTTGTTAGGACACTGGATTGAAATACTGGGTGAAATGACTTATATAGTTGATGATCATCAGCAAATCCAGTAATTTTAAATCCTGTACTATCTATTACAGAGTATAATGGTTGCATATAGATATTAAATAATGTTGGTCCAAGGACAGATTCTGGGGGAACACCAAAATTTAACATTGTTGACTCAGAGAGTGCACCAGAGATCAGCACTTGTTGAGACCGACCCTTCAAATACGATGTAGACCATTTCAATGCGATCCCGTTAACACCAAGCCTCCTTTTGAGAATTTCAAGGAGAATATCTTGGTCCACAGTGTCAAATGCAGCACTTAAATCTAATAAAAGAAGTACAGTTGCACAACTCTTGTCAAATGCTGCCGCAATACTGTCCATTGTGTTGAGGAGCAGTAATTCAGTGAAGTGATTCTTTTTGTACCCAAATTGGCAGGGAGAGTCAAGCTTGTTGTCAAAAATATGCTTCTGAAGGCGAGGAGCCACACATCTCTCAACTAGTTGTGATGTTGTCTAATAGGCATTGCTTGTTGAGGGGATCGTTTGGGGAAGACTTAATTTGAGTCGATTTAATGATTTGATTGAGTTCTTGGATTGTTGTAGGTTCAAATTGAGGCAAGCAGTTTGTTGTGGATGGGCACACATGCGAAGATTGGTCAAGAGGACGTGGTAAGTTAAAAGACTTTCTTATTTCATTAATTTTGTTTTGGGAGTGCTTACTAAACGTATTTGCTAATGACACATTACTTTGTGCAGATTGTGGTTGAATACAAGAAATAGGCAAGGTAAGTGACTTTGATATTTCAAATAATGTCTTAGCTTTATTGTCAGAGTTATTGAATTTATCCTTGTAGTATTGTATTTTTTTAATTTTCGCTAGTTTAGTTGCATCAGATCTTAATTTCATGAATGTTTCCTTGCTCGATGTTGTCTTCACTTTTCTATACACTTTTTCGGCTCGCCTTCTTAGTTTTCTAAGCTCGCAATATTCAGCATCAAACCAAGGCGCCTTTCTTACCTCCTTGATTGTTTTCTCTTTAATCGGTGCATGTGTTTCTAGAATTGTGCGAAGCGCATCATTATAATTTTTAGCCATGGATTCAAAGTCACTTTCACAATTAATATTCTCCTGGATCTTGATACTGCTTTTGACGTCAGATGAGAAGGTCTCTTTATCCAATCGTTTCATATTTCTGTACTTTATTGTTTTATATAGATGTTGATGGCAATTTAATTTTAAAATGAAAGACACCAAGCTATGGTCACTCAAATGTATGTCACAGACAAGTGTATTTGATGTTGGCAATTCATTTGTACAGGTAAGAACTGAGTCTATTGTGTGACCATCGGCGTGAGTTGGACCTTGCACATGTTGAGTTAGATTAAATAAGGTAATAAGTTGCAAGAATTCTTTAGTTAGTTTGTTATTGGTTACATCTACTTGAATGTTAAAGTCACCGGCTATTGCGTAAGTATGAGTGGAACCGGTTAGCATTTCTAAAAGCTCTGTAAGTTCACTGATAAATGTTTGCGAGCATTCATAACCAAGTCGGTATATAACAACAAGTAAAAGAGCATCATTTTTCCTCAACGTAAGACTTGTCATGCAACATTCAAATGACTGGAATTCCTTAATAGGAACTGATTTATGTCTCAAGCCAGCTTTGGTAAGAATGCCAACTCCACCACCTATCTGCTTCTTTCTATTTTGACGGGGTATATGAACAAGTGTATAATTATAATCATTAAAAATTGCTGTAACTGCATCACTCTTTTTTTGGAGCCAGGTTTCTGTTAAAAATATAATATCTGCATTCAAATCTTGAACATGTTCCATAAAAAGAGCAACCTTATTTTGCAGTGATCGGCAATTGAAAAGCAAACAGTTCAAAGAATTCAATGTTTTATCAGAAGCATGTTTAAATGATTTTCAGCGTCTTTTTTGCCTCTAAAAGCTCAAAGTTTGAATTTTTCGCGTCATTCTCGGGCGATTTTTCTCATTTAAACTTTCACTGTATTTTTATACCAAAGCCTAATAAATGTGGGTTGTCAATTCAACATCAGCTTGCTACAGTACATTTTTGTAACCCAAGGTATTCCGATAACTGTTCTCCAAAATATTAGCTTCGTATTTGCATAATTTTGGTGTGTACTGGACAAGTATTGGCCACGTTAAGTGAGATTTAAAGTTGATCAAGTGGGTTGAAAATCCTATTTTTTGCGGGTTTGAATGGAAACAGGTTTGAAACCGGTTTTAGAACATCTATTTTTAGAAACATTAGATCATCATCATCATTTGAATGATGAAGCCGCCTTTCGAATCCTGACGTTCCTTTTCGAATAATGGTGTAATCATTAACCTAATCTCGGGGTGTACTGGACGAATATTGACCAAGTTAAGTAAGATTTAATGTTGGTGAAGTAGGTTAAAAATTCTATTTTTTCCACACGATTTTCACAAAAATGTGGACGATTTGCTCGCGCTTATTCTGCAAACAAACGAGTTTTTTCGACTTCAGCGTCGCAGTCCCGAGCGAGCTTTACATATTGTTTTGAATCTTTAGTGGTGCGGGATGGTTTCGAACAACAATGTGAATTCGAAATCTATTCAACTAATAAGGGCAAACTCTATTTCAACGACTTTTAGATAGAATTGATAGTGTTGAAAATTTGTGAGCTTTTATCTATGCATTTATAAGATTAAGACCAGGTCGAGTGCGCTAAAACTTTGCAAAACCGCTAGGCCTAGCAGATCCTGGCGCGTGTACAGCAGAATTTTGCTATTTTTGACTAATAACGCATGAAAATAACGATACTTTTTCTTATCTGATGTGTATTTGAAGCAACAGCTCATATTTTGATAATATTTCAAGTGTAGTTATGGTGATAGCTGTATAGCAAAGCTATAAATTCCAGCCCGTGAGGGTAAATATTATTGTCTAGCTCCAGATATCGAAGATTTACAAAGTTAATGCCGTGCATGCCAAAGTCCCGAACACTTTGTGCGAGAATTCCCAAAAAGCTTTTGTCAGGCCTGTGGAAACTACGGCCACGTCTCATGGGACAAACAATGCCCGAAGTCCCAATGACTATATAGACCAGCCAATATATTAAATGGCTTCTCTGCAGTTGTAAAGATTGTATGTGAAAATATACAGATTAACCATTTATTAGACTCTGGTGCAAGTTGCTCTGTTATCTATACAGAAACCCTAGAAATGTTTGACGTACATAACGAGATTGAATCCTCCCAACATAGTATCATTGACGCATCGGGAAATGTTATGAACATTATCGGTTGCGTGGACTTGCACTTGTAAATCAGGGGGTCAAATTTGAAACAAAATTTCAAAGTAATTTCGTCCAACATGAAATTGAGCTAGCGACAATTTGTATGAAATGCATAAGTGTCAAGATCAAAGGAACCTTGAGGTGACTCGCGACAGATGGCTTTTATTTCACTGTATTATCCAGAAAGTGAAGAAAGTAATATTAAATTAAAGGGCTTATGCAGCCTGAAATGAGATATGGATTTTTTTACGGAGATAGAGAGAAAAAGATCTGAGTATCACTATGAACCTATTTTGAGTGTTTTCTGAAGAGTTTAAGTATATTTTTTCCAAGCTCAAACACAGCCAGGTCTGCGCTATATTTTCCTCACATTATGAGTCAATTCTCGTTGCTTTCAATTAAAACAGAAATGTTAACAAATTTTGAAAAAAATAAAACTTTCAAGATTTTGATCCAGTGTGACGTCAGAATGAACCGAGCTATTGTTCTTCAACTATTGCTCTCTGAGCAAGAGCTGCCCGGCCTGTGTTGAATGAAACAGTGTCTGGCTAAAATCTTTTCAAAATGTCGGATTGCGAAAATAGTAGCTCAAAACAAATTCCTCTGACAACGAAGGACGAAGTCTTCCTGAGGATAGCGATGAAGACGAAGACTATTCAGTAGTCAGTTCGTATAGTTGAAACTCGCACGAAGGAGAACCTCTTGCAAGAAGACCCAGAGCTGGGTACGGCAGTGATGATAAAGATTCGGGTTGTGAAGGCCTACCTAGATATCTCTGAAAGTGCTGGATGCCCGTTGTGAAAATAAAACTTTTGTTGATAATTGGTTAGTTCATTTGTTATTTAATAAATTATTGGCAACTGTTAAACATTAATTCTATGGAATCATATGAGTTTTGTTCATTGTACTGTTTTGTCTTCAGTTGTTACGGTCCAATCCAGGTCTTTAGAAGAGTTTCGTCTTGCGAGACTTATGGAGAGAGACGAATTTAGTGTTGGCGCAGCAAATTCAAAAAACATTTGTTTTGAGACCACTCAAGCAAACATTTTGACTCCAGTTTTCGATCTTGTTTCATCAAGTTAAAAAACTATCATTTTCCAAAACAAAAAATGAAATACTATAATTGTTGTATTAGTTGCATAAGCATACAGCTAGAAAACTTTCTTCTTTTCACCTGATGCTTCCAACAACGAGTCAAAAATGCTCCCCGTCTCCGTGCGTGATCGTGCTCGTGGTCCCCCCTGCCACAGCTTGCCCAGCATCTAGTATGGTACGTCATGTTGTTTGTTATTTCAACAAGTTTACATTTTATCCAATGAAAAACTTGCAAAGTGATATCATACTTGGTAGCCTCACTTCAAATCAAAAGTGAGCGTTTGAATCTGAGGCACATACCTTATATGGGCAAGTAAAAGTCTACACAGACACAGACACAGACACAACATTTTTCCCCACTCACCAACATCTACTCGCTTGCGCATGCGCGTCGCGAGTCAAAAAAGGAAATCGCTCGACTTAAAGACATCGCTAAATTAGCCAGCCGCTCTGAAACTGTCATCAATGGTAAATGTAAAAATTTAGTATAAATGTGTAGTGTTTAGGTGTTTATATGTTGCTAGGTCAAATAAATTATCATTTAATAATTAATAATTATAACAGTTAGCAAGCGCCTAGTAACACGCTGACCTGTCACATTGATTTATGTAACCTAATTAACCAGTAATCTTAATGTCGTTGTATGTAACTTAGAATTCGGATCAGATTTAGAAAAGCAGCACAATCATACAGACGTGTTTTCTCTGTGTTCTATTCTACCCAGCTTCGCTACAAATTTGGTGACAGAGGTGGGATATGGCTGCAATTCTGCCTGAGAAGTTCGAGCAAGGAGATTTTCGCATATGGTTACGCCAGTTTGAAGTCTGTGCTGACGCAAATGGATGGACAGAACCACAAAGACTCAGGAAATTGCCAGCGTTTCTTCGTGGACTTGCTGCAACGCATTTCTATGCCCTCGCGGATGAGCAACGAGACACCTATCCGAATTTGATTGCAAACTTGACAGCTGCCTTGTGTCCCGCGATTCGCAGAGAAACGTATTATACGGAATTCGGAGAACGCATGCTACGAAGTGGCGAAGACCCTTCAGTATACTTGTGGGCACTTCAAGAGCTGCTAGCAAAAGCCGAACCAACGTTGACCGCCGATGCTCAGGCCGCCCTTCTTGGTCGTCAATTTATGAAGGGCCTTGCGAATTCCATGCGGTTCAAGTTGCTGGAGCACAATCCTGTACCATCATTAAACGAAATGGTCACGTTTTCGAAACAGTTTATGGCTGTTCGTTCTGACGCGTCAATATCCAAGATGTCGTGTACCGCCACAACGACGCTTGTCCCAGCGGAGTCGCCGTCAGAGCCCGAGCCTGTTGTGCAAGAGTTGATTTCTGCTGTGAAGGAGCTTCAGGTGCAGCAAAAAGCTGTTGTTGCTGCTCTATCAGCAGAAAGGTAACGGCCTACCATCAAGGAACAACAACCGTCTTCGTCATCCTCACAAATGCAAAGGCAGTTTATTTGCTACTTCTGCAACGAGCCAGGCCATATTGCCAGGAATTGTCCAAGGAAGCCACAGTTTCAACGTTTTGGAGGACAACAGAGGCGGGTGCCACACCACCGTGCAAGATGCTCTCTTTGCGAAGGATTTGGCCACTCAGTTTCCCAATGTGCCAACAATTGGACTGATGATATTAATAATCGATATTTGTCAAGGCCTACTACCGGCCAATCGACATCAAATGTAAGTGCTTCTTTAAACTATTAAGGGGTGGCGTCGTAGGCTGCGACGATCACCCCTCTCGTTTTGTTATTGGAGTTACTGCTAATAATCATAGCCACCCTGCACAGCCCCTTGTTGATTGTTTTGTTAACGACTTTCACGTCAATGCCTTGATTGATACAGGATCTATGCGGTCCATTTTTAGCTATGCTGCTTTCTCGAGCATGCCATGTAAACCTCCCATAGTTAGCAGTGGCTTCAATGAATGTGTTTCTGTTACTGGCCAATCATTAACTTCAAAAGGCCAATTTGTTGGGGACATTAAATTCTCAGACACTGGCCCATCTTATCAAGTTCCTTTTATTGTGTGCGACAATATGTTACCGCCCATGACATGCATTTTGGGTTGGGATTTTCTAGCTTCCCACCACTTAAACATAATTGTCTCTGACACAGGTTACTTTCTTGTTGGTCCACATGGTCGAACACTCATTTCGCCTATACCTGGGGGCAAAAATATTCCTTCCCCTGATTTTGATTCGGCATGTTTTGTTTTTGAGCAATCTGTTCATCGTGGTCCTGTTCCTCTTTGTCTAGTCAACAGTATTTGTATTCCCGCTCGCAGTGAAGTTCTTTTAGTCGCTAGCGTTCCTCGTAGTACTCGTGATACTTTAGGTATGGTAACACCACTTTCTACTGAGCTTAGCCACTCTAGTTTATGTCCAGCGTATTCAGTATGCACCGCACAGCATCGCAATGTTCCTGTGAGGCTAGTTAATACCAGTACCAAGGCCTGTGAATTGCAGAAAGGCGAGCATATTGCCAGTTTTTGTCCTGTCAGTGAGCAAATATGTCCTGAAAAGACCATGCTATCTGAACAAGCTCTTGTGGGTGGCACTTTCCAGTCATCCAACAACCTTGCTGCTGAATTGTCTGCTGCCTTAAGTCCTACCCTTTCTCCATCTGATCGAGATACTTTGTTTACCACGTTGTGCAACTATACTGATGTTTTTGAACCTACATTGGGTCACACCTCTGTTATAACACATCGTATTGATACGGGTGACTCGCCCCCCATGCGGCAACGTGCTCGTCGCCTCCCTTATGCTTATCGCCAAGAAACTAACCGTCAAATCCAGGAAATGCTGGACCAAGGAATTATTCAAGCCAGCCACAGCCCCTGGGCTTCCCCCAATGCTCTTGTTCGTAAAAAGGATGGCAGCTATCGTTTTTGTGTAGATTATCGAAAGCTAAATTCGGTTACTAAAAAGGCTCGCCCCTTGCCTCGGGTGGATGATTTACTGGATGCCTTACAAGGTTACGATATGTTTACGACCCTTGATTTGCGAAGCGGCTATTGGCAACTTAGTGTTGATCCTCAAGACAGAGAGAAAACTGCTTTTGTCACCCCCTCCGGTAGCTGGGAATTTCTACGTGTCCCTTTTGGGTTATCTGGTGCACCTGCATCTTTCGATCGAGCTATGCAAATTGTTATGTCTGGTCTCAATTATGACAGCTGCCTTTGCTATTTTGATGACATTATTATTCCGTCTAAGGGTATTCAACAACATTGTGTCCGCTTAGAACAGGTTTTAGCTCGATTACGCCATTATAATTTAATAGTAAAGGCCATTAAGTGCTGTTTTGCTGTCTCAGCTGAGGGTATTCACACTGATCTTGCTAAAATCACAGCTTTATCTGAATTGCCTTCTCCAGCTAGCCTTGAACAAGTCAGATCATTTCTTGGCCTGGCGGGTTATTATCGTAAATTTATTCCTAACTTTGCCACTGTTGCTGCCCCCTTGACTGCATTAACAAGAAAAGATTCTAACTTTGTGTGGAGTTCCTATCATCAAACTGCTTTTTCTACTTTAAAAGAGCTATTATGCTCTGCCCCAGTTTTATCCTACCCTCAACTTGACCAAGAATTTATTGTTCAAACAGATGCTTCCGATCAGGGTTTAGGTGCCGTTTTGGCACAGAAAGATTCTTATGGTAATGAACATGTGATCAGCTATGCGAGTCGAGCATTGCATGACCGTGAGAAAGATTATTCTGCTATGGAAAAAGAGGCTTTGGCAGTCGTTTTTGCAACGCAAACTTTTCGTGTTTATCTGCTGGGAAAACCCTTTCAGCTTCTTACTGATAATCGTGCCCTTGCGTGGCTTCATTCCTTGGAGCCCAAAGGTCGACTTGCTAGGTGGGTTATGAATTGGTTAGGAATTTGATTTTACTGTTCAGCATCGGAATGGTTCAGAAAATGCCAATGCCGATGCTCTGTCTCGTTTTGGGCTTAAATTTCCCACGGATCGATCTCCTACCCCTGTTCAAGCAACTGCTTCACATTCTATCTGTTTTGTGCAACTTACATCTGACTGCAATGTACAAAAGGAGCAACAACAAGACCGTGAAATCCAGTCAGTCATACAGTTTAAACGTAATTATATGCCAAAGCCGCCTTTTTTCGCATGGAAAGACGACCCTCAACTGCGGCATATTGGAATTGTTGGAATGAATTACACGTTGTCGATGGCCTACTTGTTCGCTATACCCCTTTGAATACTGGACTCCCGCGACGGGTCATTGTCTCACTATCTCTTTTGGTCACCCAAGTACTTACCAGTGTACATTCGGGTCCTTCAGGGGGTCACATGGGCATTACACGTACTTTAGGGCGCCTCAAGAAGCGTTTTTACTGGCCACGAATGCAAGATCACGTACACTCTTATATTTTATCCTGCACTGAATGCCAACAAAGCAAATATATGCGAAAACAAGGGCAAGCCCCATTGCAGTCGAATATTTTCAGCGAACCATTTGTATTTTGGGCCATGGACTACATGGGGCCCCTCCCTGAAACCGCCAGAGGGAATAAACATATTCTTGTGCTCGGCGATCACTTTACGAAATGGTGTGAAGTTTTTGCCACTAAAGATCAGAAGGCACAAACGGTTGCAAATCTTTTAGTTTCTCGTGTGTTTTCACGTTTTGGACCCCCGCGCGTACTTCACTCGGACCAGGATGCTAATTTTGAAAGTCATTTGATTAAGCATCTTTGCGATGTCACGGGCATTCTAAAAACGAGAAAAACGGCATACCACCCACAAAGTGATGGACAGGTTGAGCGGCAAAACAGGACTTTACAGGAAATCTTTTCAACCTTTGTTGCCGACCACCCAGATAGTTGTTCTGCATATTGATCAGGCTGTATTTGCGTATAACACTAGCCGTCACGAAACAACAGGATTCTCTCCCTTTGAGCTTGTTTTTGGTAGAGTAGCACGTACACCTATTGAATTAGATTTGGGGCTACCCCTTCGGGACCCCCGTAGTCAGTCTGAGCACATTCAGTTTCTTCGTAACTCAGTCCGAAAGTCCCAATTCCTAGCACAGCAAGCTCAGTTAAAAGCGAAAGCTAAACAGGCTAGAGATTATGACGGAAGAGAGAGGAATTGGATCCCTATTGAACCAGGCAACACGGTGTGGCTAAAAAGACCCAAAAAGTCGAAATTCGGGCGGAAGTGGGTCGGACCGTATGTCGTTCAACAAAGAACCGGTGTCAACTATAAGATAAGATCTCCAGCGGGAAAAGATATTGTCGTGCACCATAATCAATTAAAACTATCTGTCCCTACCTCACAACAGGGCCGAACGATTTGCCCAACCCCAGAGACACCAGATTTTACTATAGTCGATGGTATAGCAGAAGATCGTGATTTAACTAGGGAGAACCATGTTCCTAATGTAAGGCCCCCTAATCTTCGTCAGAACATAAATCCACCCTTACGTTATGGTGATTTTATAACCTATTGATTTTAATTAAAAGGAGAGGGAAGGTGTAGTGTTTACGTGTTTATATGTTGCTAGGTCAAATAAATTATCATTTAGTAATTAAAAATTATAACAGTTAGCAAGCGCCTAGTAACACGCTGACCTGTCACATTGATTTATGTAACCTAATTAACCAGTAATCTTAATGTCGTTGTATGTAACTTAGAATTCGGATCAGATTTAGAAAAGGTGCCCACTTCATGCCATCCCTCAGAATTACCTTTGTTACGTCACCTTTATTTTCGTCCCGACCGAGTATAGTTTTTGTTAACGATTGTGCGGTGCGAGTGCGAGGGAATAACAGCCAGCACCGACCGGAGACCGACGGAGCTGCACAAACTTTCACAATGGCGGTGGATTTTTTGTCATTTCACCTTCACTAAGCTTTTCAATGCCAGTGAAGACAAAAACAAGTTCAGCGCAAACGATGCTACAATAGGGGACAAAAGTCCTTGGGACACCTGAAAATTTCATCCCATAATGCTGTGCTTCTGCACACTTTGTTCTCTGTGAGCAGAATGCGACCCCCCCACTCCCCCCAAAACAATGTTGTCTTGTGCGCCAGTCCTTTCTTGTCGTCGGGCCAAAAGAATTTCGGCGATATTGAAAAACACCGCCTCTACAAACAACATTGTTATGGGGGGGAGGGGGATGAAGTATGCGTGTAAAACTTGCTAAAATCCTGGGTGTCCCACGACTTTTGTCCCCTATTGTAGCAAGAGCGTATGAAAGCAAAGTCGCTGATTGTTTATCACTGCCTCAGTAGGCTTTTAGAGAAGAACAGTTTGCTTGACCAAAAATAGCTGCTGGCTAGGCCCTAGCTAACATTATATGTTTTTGATATGTTGGATTTTTGATATGTTTTAATTTTAAATACTGTAGATGTGGGACTGTTGAGTTCTTTTGTCCATGCAGTGCAGTACTAAATGGAACGATGATTTTGTTATCAAAAAGTGGGAAATGATTTAATACTATTATATATACAGTCTGTACCCTAAAACCATACCTACTGAATGAAGTTTGCACAGAACCTATCCAAACAAAACTGCAAAACAGCCCATTTGTGTGCATCATGAAACATAGCAAATTAGATTAGCTTCTCTTTGCAAAAAGCCCATCAGAGATAGACAACAACCATTTGTATGTACGTTAAAACATAAACATACTACGTCTATTTGAAAGGCTTTTTTAAAAGAATCATTCAAAAACAAGACAGCCCAATGTTCCGTATAATGAAAATGAAATGAACTTGTGTGTTTCATGAATTAACTTTTATAAATTTAGACTTTATCAAATATTATTTGTTAAATAAATTTTTGTGGAAAGAGTCAACGTTTATAAGCATTTTGCCTTCTATGATGAATTAATTTTGGATTTATGCAACTCCATCAAATGTCCCTTTCAAAGACCCCTTGACAGGGAATTGTCAATAAAAAATGTGTATTTTCACAAATATACATGCATTGCTAGATATACTGTGATACTATGCATGTATATGCAGTATATTTTTGATGATTTTTCAACCCTGTCACAGTTAATAACATTTTTAACTTGCATTGAAATGAATCTAGCATCTAGTGAAACATTATATCGTAGGAAAGCCAGCTTGTAAAACCAAGCCTGGTTTTTATTCTTGACCTGTCTATAGTTTTGTTATTAAATAAATTATCTGGTATAGCAGTTTTCATTTGGTATAAATTATATACTTTAAAATTAAATGTAAAATGTAGCTTTTGTTCAACAATGCTTTATTGTTTTAATATTTAAATAGAAAGAAATTGGGTGATAGTAAATCGTCCTCATGATTTAAATTACTTTACTCAAAAGTATTTAGGTATACATATTTTTTATAAAACTGCTAAGAAAAAGAAAGTTTTAGTACGGGTGGGGTTGTTCTGAACTTTCTTATAAAGTAAAAAACATGTACCTATTCCTAAAACTCTTGTCATGTCTCTACACTGCAAAGGTTGCAGTCTCTTTCTCTTGATACAGCATTTGTGGCCAACTCAACACTATTAAAAAATTCAAAAACAGCCCC
Source organism: Sanderia malayensis (assembly GCA_013076295.1). Taxonomy (NCBI): domain Eukaryota; kingdom Metazoa; phylum Cnidaria; class Scyphozoa; order Semaeostomeae; family Pelagiidae; genus Sanderia; species Sanderia malayensis. Next base: position 202,979 of record RQOL01000906.1, on the reverse strand, counting down.
TTCCTCCATCACCCCTCTCACACTTTAGCCACAGCTGGGCACAAAGGGCTTAATTTTGATATCGTCTATAGTCTAGCTCTTAAAATGATTGAAATTCCGGGAAAAAATACTGAACTAATATTTACAGCAATAATAAAATTCTAAAAACCGAACATGAATATCAATTGAGAAAATGGGCCGCCATTGTCAAAAATATTCCTGCCAAAATTTTGAATTTTTCGTAGCTGAGGTCATAGCTCAGGTCGAATCCCCGAGAAAGAAATTGCCGGTCATCCCCGTCGGCTATCCGTCGGTGATTGACAGAAAATTTTCGTATTCGCTTTTTTCAATGACGTCACGAAGGTAATTCTGAGGGATGGCATGAAGTGGGCACCTTTAGAAAAGCAGCACAATCATACAGACGTGTTTTCTCTGTGTTTTATTCTATCCCGCTTTGCTACAAATGCTCTCGATGGGTTTGGAACCACACAAACTGGTTCAAACACTAGGAATTTATGCTATGCGTTGCAGAGTTATTCTGAATCTTCACGGAGTATTTCAGATAACGCTGCTATAGATAATACAGGTGACCATCTCGTCGTTTTCAGCAGTCGCAAGTGCATTGGTAAACTCTCCCTTACTCATAGCACTTGTCAACAGGTTATGGAGGAACGTTCCTCGGTCTTGGTATCCGATTGTTCGTTCCGACTGATCTGTCGTTAAAGTGCTAATGCATCGAATTTTTACATGGTGTTTTTATTTCAAAAATCTATAGATTTCAATGCACTGATTAACGTGGCGCAAATAAAATTTGCAAATTATGTATACTTTTTTCTCTATTAACCTTCAAAGTAGGCAATCTTGACCTTTTTCATGGGAAGCAAAACACAACTGTGATGTCATCAAACGTTGTGTCTGCAACGTCAAGTAGGCTTTCTTCTATTGAAATTCGACATGACATGGCGAGCTGTGGGCGAGCACACACATGACGGGTATCTCGGGAGCAAATGAATCATAGAACTATTTACATGTCGTAGAGATATATAACGGAGACAATTGTACGATTACTCAGTGTTGCGAAAAAGTATCGTTTCATAATGTTAATGATAGTATTTAAAAACCAATCAAACAGAACAAGGTCTTTTTAAGGAGTTCAGGAGACAGACATCATTTGCACCCATCGAACAGGATAGCAGGATTTTTTCCATTATAGCGTTCATTTTTGCTTTGAAGTAAAGAGAGATATTGTGAAAGATTTTAAAGATGAGATTAAAGCTAAAATCAAACTCTATTCCTGCAATAGAGGCTGTAAACAAGCTCGTAACCCAACCCGTGTGACTCTCAGTTTCTTTACCACTCCGGGCGAAGAGTGCTTAGGCCCGAGCCGACCAAAACAAATGTCAGAAGATTTGAGCTTTTTGGGGTGTTATCGAATGAATTTTAATTTCTAAAGTTTCTAAAAGCAATTCAATGTCTGTAATTTTAAGTTAAATTAAGTTATTACAAAGAAGAAGACCTGGGTTAAGCCAAATCAGGGCTACGTGTCGTTCCACAGCAACTCGAAGCAACATTGGCGACGCGGAATGACGTCACATATTTTCGGAGGTGCCCATTTTCAAACTTAAATTGTGTCTCTAACTGTACACAAAATGACACAAATTGTTTTCAGAACGACGGCTAAAAGATTTGCCCTTATAGTGGTTCAGCCGGAGCTCAAATATTCCCACCCTGAGTGGAGCTATTAAAAAAAAAAACCAGACGACGGTCGAAAAAACCCATTGACTTCCATTGGGAAAAATATTTTGGGTCATCACTGTGACGTCACAGCGTTGCGATATTTTTCGCAAAAGGTGGCCTGATTCAAGGTGAAATTAAAGTAACTTATACTTGTCAGATGCACGTCAAAATTGCACCAAACTGATCAGTACATATTTGGCTTTCATTCAAAATAAAAAAATCGATATGTCAACTTTCGTTGCATTAGCACTTGAAACAGCAACGAGTTTATTCGCTCATCAAAGACCACCAGGGAATATTAGCTTCGAACCCAAAAAAGCCAGCCTTGGTTAAAAACATGACGCACCGAATTATTACTGAAGATACCTTACCAGTGAATAAGAAACCTCACAGAGTGCCACATGCTTGACATAACGAAATCGACAAACAGGTTAAAGAAATACTGTGCAATGGTATCATTCGCCCCTTGTCTTCCCCTTGGAACTCATCATTTTTTTTAGTTAACAAGAAAGACAACTCTACTCAATTCGTTTGTGATTTTCCAGGTATAAAATGTTAGTTAATTAAGTTAGAAATTTATTAACTTTAGCTAATTAGGCCCGGATGTTCCATATCGCGAGACTGGGCTTTGATACTAATCAACAACCAAATTAACAGGGCCTCACCAAGGGTGCGTAGATTCCTTGACACAGGCAAGCTATTTTTATCTGGCACCAATTGTAAAGTATCACGCATAGCGATGCTGCAGTATCTAATTTCAGCTTGATGAAGGTAAGAAGAACAATAAACCAATAAGAGGTCCAAACACAGCAGGCTAACCAGCGAAAAGCTAATTAAATTATGCAAATCACCACTCAAAAAATTCCCTTTATAAGACAATGCAATAATTTCAAATAGCAACAATTCAAAAACAAAGCAACATATACATAGTTTCTATTGAGCAAATCAGGCAAGCAAATTTAGCCACCCACCTCCCTATCCAGATGGAGGTGTGATCAAGGTCGTACGAGTTACCTCTCAAAAACCAATTGATTAGCTCAAAGTTGCAATACATCTGAGACGCCAAACTTTGCAGGAACTGGCAAAGGTGCTCAGCACTTCATATTGACGGGGCGTCGCGTACCTCGTTATTGTTTGGAATCGGGGCCTCGCGTACCCCGTACAACTTAATCGCAATGCCTCGCGTACGTCATAAAATGCCAGGAGCCTCGCGTACCTCAACGTGAAAATATGTCAAAACAAAGCGGGGCCTCGCGTATCCCGTTGCATTCCGAGTCAGGGCTTTGCGTACCCTGCCCCTCTACTTGCACTTTGTTCCTTACAAATGCGTTTGCCACATCTCTCACAATCTCGTCGTGAACTCTTTTCAATTTAATTGATAATATCATTTATATATTTGCGTATTATTACCTAACAACTATGTTGTGAATTTTATGGTAATGATGACTATGTTGTAAATTATGATTATGATGATGATGATTATTATTATTATGATTCGAATTATAAAGCAAAGGCTTGTTCTCGTGATTCTCTGCGGTGTCAGTGAATAATTAACGACGCAACCAAAAAGGATATACGTCTCTATTACCTCACATCCGGGATGTTGTAGATCAGATGCATGGTGCTCAATACTGGACAACCTTTAAATGCTGGTCCATTCCATTGAAAGAAGAGGACAAAGAAAAAACCGCATTTGCTATTCAGCGAGTAAAATTCGAATTCAACGTGATGCCTTTTGGTATCTGAATATGAAGAATGATGGACATAAGTATATGAGGCTTACAAGCAGAAAGAGTCCTAGCGTACATGGATAACATTGTAGTTTTCAATAACACCTTTGAAGCACGCTTGCAAAACCTAAAATTGGTCTTTCAAAAATTTAGAGAATCAAACATAATATTAGTGCTTCAAAATGTGTGTTTGCAACTCGTAAAGTAGATTTTTTGGTTTTGAGCAACTCAGGTATTCGCCCTCAGTCCCGTTTAACAGAAGCAATTTCCAATTTTAAGCAACCCGCAACAACGAAGAAACTCAAGGGATTCTTAGGCCTTGCAGGGTTTTACAGAAAATTTATTCGCGACTTTGCAAACATTGCTGAACCGTTGAATCGTTAGACAAGTGATAAATTCCCGTTTGCTTGGACCGGCAACTGTTCGAAACGCACTCAAAAAACAGTTATTACTAGATCGAGTCTTCAAATTTCCTAACTTGCAAAAAGAATTCGTTGTTGAAGCAGACGCCAGCAATTACGCCTTTGGCGGGATTTTGTCACAAAAGGCTGACAATTATGAATTACACCCGGTCGCTTATATTTTACAGCATTACAACAGTCACAACAAAACTGGTCGGCTACTATGAAAGAGGTTTTTGCTTTAATTCTTGCCACTCGTCATTGGCGGGTCTATTTAGCTGGGACCCCTTTTATTATTAAATCAGACCACAACCCGTTGAAGCATTTACGTAACTAGAAAGACCCCCGCTGTAAATTTGGCAGATGTATTGCAGAGCTGCAAGAGTTCAACTCCTCTATTCAGTATGTCCATGGACAAGAAAATGTGAAATCAGATGTATTATCTAGAAACACATCCGCAGAAACATCACAATGAAATTTTTCCTTTGAAGAAAAGGTGTATCATTTTGAAGATGTGAAAGTTTTCAAGCACAGATAAAATACGAGCAAATGAAAGATCCTCTAATTTCTCGCGCTATACAAGGTATTAACGATGGAAAGACTGTCGACTCAGGGCGGTTGAAACGGGTTCGACTTCAGCTTAGAATTGAAAAGGGAATCTTGACCAAATCTGGAAGACCAGTGAGACATTTTATTGTACCAGAACATGACAACACAGCTCATTTTGGAATTGATAAGAGGTATGGCCTACTGAAAGCCCCGTTTTACTGGCCAAAAATGTGCAACTATATACGTTTATTCTGCTTGGGATGTAGAGCTTGCCAAGAAACAAAGTCTGATTCTCGCCCACCAAAGGCACCATTGGTCCAGATGTTCGTTCCAAATGCCCCAATGCAATTTGTTTCTCTTTGTATAGCTTACGTACCTGGAGATACAAATGGTTACCAATATATCCTGTTAATTGGTGACATTTTCGACATTCAAGCGATCCCTCTCAAAGACCAAACCGAAGTGGTTATCAAGGAGGCACTCAAAAAGCAATGGATTTTCTTCCATGGAGTGCCGCATTACCCACTCATCGATCAAGGTTCCATGGAGTGCCGCATTACCCACTCATCGATCAAGGCCGACGTTGATGGTCAGGTTATGTCAGATATTTGTTTGCAGCTCGGAATAGAAAAGCGTCGCTCCTCCACATATCAATGTCAGTGTAACGGATTTTCAGAAAAAAGCATTCGATTGGCTAAAGATTTGTTACGGGCGATCCTTTTAAATCGAAAACTGCCGCAGTTCCACTGGCGTTCCATTTTACCCAGTCTAGTTTTCGCTTTAAATACCACGGGGAGTAAAGCCACTCGATGTAACCCTTATAGCATTGTTTTTGAAAGATCTGCTGTGTTACCTCAAGATATGCTATTTCAAACTGGGACTGTCAACCACTGCGATGTAGTTTCTCCTAGAGAATACGAAAGAGATTGATCGCCACTTTTGCAAGATGTTTTCAATCATGCTATTGCTAATCTGGAAATCAGCAAGGAAAAGATGCAGCATCAATACCACATGAATCTGAGGTTTATTGATTATAGTCCTGGCCAGCAAGTATGACTGAAAGTGAAACACTACAAGACCGGAGTGAATAGGGAGTTAGCCCCACGAAAATCAGAGCCTTGGAAAGCTCTACAGAAGCTTCTGAATGGCGTAAATTTTAAGATCTTGAATTAGCGGGGTGAGCAAAAGGTTGTATATCACAATCGATTAATAATGGGAGAGAACGGTTATGAGAACGTGCTTCCGGGAATCAAAATAGCCACTTCTAGGCAAGAGAGCAGCGATTTAGATAATGAGTTTTCTGATAGAGAGAGTGAAGTTTCTTTGTTCGAACCTGAAGAGCCTGACCAGGAAGATCATGAAGATCAGCTTGAGCAAGGTCCTTATGAGCCCCGTCCTAGACGCCAGAGACATGCTCGAATTATTCCAGACACTATTTCTTGGGATTTTCTAACTATGCGATAAACTGTGAGTCGCATTTTTGTTAAATGAATTATTAATCGTCTTGTTCTCTTATTAGGGGGAGGGAGGTAATGCTAGGACAGGTTACCCCCATTTTTGTACTGTCATCCCCGCATTTACTATTTTCTGTATATTAGGTCAGGGGTTGCCTTCTCTCTTCATTCTGTTAAAGTACTAGTATTGTTGAAACCTCAATTCTATTTTGATAAAGTAACTCCATCTATTTTGATAAAGTAACTCTGGTCAGGTCAGGTCTTTGATCTGGTATTGGTACCATGTAAGCCAGTACTACCTGTTCCATAGTCGAGTTGTCGGCAACTAAACCGGCTCCCCACCCAGGGAAACCTGGGCTAGGACGGTGTATGGACACCCAGCAGGACTAAAAAGAAGACCTAGCAGAGGGCGGATGAGCCCCTTGGGGGCCAACGGCCATCTACATCTGGAGAGGAGATAGGCACCACCAGATTACCTTCCTACTTATACACCCAAACATGTACAAAGTTACTAATATCACCATACCGGATCGGTCGGGCTCCGGGTTAACAACGGCCGCGTTTTCTTCTTGTGTCGATGGGGGAGACAGCGAAAAGTTTGCTACTGTCGACAAAATGATTCTAAGGTCGCCTTTCATCATTGGCACTTAGAATGTCAGATCTCAGGATGGGAAGATCGAGCTACTGGCAAGAGAACTGGATAACATTCGTTGGAATGTAGTTGGCATCTCGGAAATGAGGTGGAAGAGAACAGGAGAATTCAAAACTGAAAATGCACAGCAGGTATGGTATTGCGGACAAGAGAAGAGGAAACAGCACGGTGTGGGGTTTATAGTGGAAAAGAAAACTGCAGAGAGTGAAATCGAGTGCATGCCAGTATCAGAGAAACTTATTTTGATCAGGATTGCAAGCAAACCTTTCAATGCCACTATCATTCAAGTTTATGCACCAACGACTGACTATGAGGACCAGATCGTAGGCGAGTTCTATGAAGACCTCGAGAAGATGATGGAGAAAACACCGAAGAAAGACATAATGATCATAATAGGCTATTGGAATGCGCAAATTGGAGAAGGTCTAAACCACGGTTCAGCGGGGAAATTCGGATGTGGTGAATCAACTGAAAGAGGATAAGCCTTCTCGAATTTGCAGAAAGAAAAGAACTGGTGGCTGCAAATACTCTGCACAATCACAAGAAGTCAAGAAGAATTACATGGCATTCTCCAGACGGCACCACTAAGAGGCAAATTGACTACATCTTCGTATCAAAGAGGTACAAATCTAGTGTAAACAGAGCCAAAACAAGAACTCTTAAGAAGCCAGACATTGGAAGTGATCACGATCTCGTTACACCAACTATCAAACTAAAACTTTCCACAAAGAAAAGAAAAACAAGCAGCAGAGCCGTTTTTGATTTAGAGAAATTGAAGGACAGAACAACGAGGGAGAAGTTTCAAAGTGAACTTTCATCGAAATTTGCACGAATACTACTACTCAATAATGACCAACATCAGTCACAAAAGTTGTGCGACGAATTCACAAATGGAGTAACTGATGCAGCAAAGAAGGTACTTGGAAAGCGGCGAAAGAAAAAAAGACCATGGATCAGCGAAGAGGTATTCGACAGTTGTGACCAGCGGCGCGAGTTAAAGAGCAAGAGAAGCGCCGGTGGAAAACACTTGGATGAGTAAAGAATGGTGAACAAAGAAGTACGGAGACTTCTGAGGAAAGCTAAAGAGGAATGGGCAGAAGAACAAGCCAGGATAATGGAAAGCAACGTCGAGAAAAAAAATACCAGAGAAGTGTACAAAACAATTAAGAACTTGACGGAACCGCGAACAAAGCAAATCAGTGTTATAGAAGACAAAGACGGAACCGTGGTAACTGGAAGCAATGAAGTGGCGAAAAGGTGGAGGGACTATTGCAATGAACTGTAAAATCACGCAGCGAATGTAGAAAGAAGTGTATTGGAGGAGGCTGTAGAGACAAAAGAGGACGGATAAGACCAAGAATGTGAAATTTTGAGATCGCAGATAGAAGCTGCGATAAGAACTCTCAAGAACAAAAAAGTCCAGGGGCGGATAACAACAATGCAGAGCTTATAAAAACGGAGAAGAAGATACGGTGACATTACTGCATAGACTATGCAACCGAATTCTGAGGAGTGCAGAATGGCCATCACAGTGGACTGAATCGATTCTAATACCGATACCAAAGAAAGCTGATCAGCCACGCTTCAAAAGTCTTTTTGAAGGTAATCCAAAGGAGAATCACACCTAGAGTGTACTCTCTGAGATGCAAGCAGGCTTTAGAAAAGACCGTAGCACTACAGAACAAAGTACCAACCTAAGAGTAATGTGTGAGAAAACTAGAAACCACGGCAGAATCATGTGTCATAATTTCATATACTTCAAAAAGGCCTTTGATAGGGTATGGCATGAGGCACTTTGGCATACAATGAGGAAGTACAACATGGGAGAGCACATGACCACAGTAATAGAAAGCCTATATGAAGATGCGATGACCAATGTATTATCTGGTGGCTAATTTAGTGACTGGTTCAAGACAACAGTAGTTGTAAGACAAGGATGTATTCTGTCACCGACTCTATTCAGCTTGTTCCTAGAAAGAATCATGAGTGAAGCATTAGAAGATCTGGGCGAAATTAGATACAGCTGTGGAGGCATGAACCTTAACAACGTGCTGTTTGCTGACGATATTGACTTAATTGGGAAAGATCAAAGGGAGGTGCAAGAGCTAACATACAGATTGCATAACACTTCAGGAAAGTTCGGTATGGAGGTCAGCAAGGAAAAGAGTAAGACAATCTGATACTGGCATGGTGTCATGGAATGGAGATGAGAACATCAGGGTAGAGATTGAGATTGATGGAGAAAAACTAGAACAAGTTAAACAATTCAAGTACTTGGGGGCAACCATCACGGAGAATTGGACATCAGAAGTGGAAATTCGGTTCAGAATTTGTTTGGCAACTAGCGCAGTGACGAGACTGAATGAGCTATGGCGGCTCAAGGGAGTCAGATTGAAAAATCGGCTCAAGATAACAAAGGCAGTTGCATGGGCGACGTTACTATACGGGTGCGAAAGCTGGACTGTAAGGAAGAAGAGTATGGACTAGCTCAAGGCCTTCGAGATGAAATGCTACAGACCAGTGCTGAGAATCACATGGAAAGAGAAAAAGACCAACGAGTACGTGCTAAGGAAAGTGATGGATATATTAGGTGAGAGACCGGAACGAGTGGAAGAGATTATTAAGAGGAGGAAGCTGCGTTACTACGGATACAAAATGAGGAGAGGAATGATGGCAAAAGTATTGGTTGAGGGAAGAGTAGAAGGTGATAGAAGAACAGGGAGACCAAAAAGACAGTGGGAAGACGATCTGAGGGAGTGGAGCGAAGGATGGACAATGGAGACACTGAGAAGAGCAACAGAAAACAGACAGTGGTGGCGGCAGCAGGTGCAAGAATGAGTGTGCCCACGGCCTTGACGGCTACGGTACAGAAGAAGAAGAACTCCATCACATCGATCAAGGTGAAATCAACTATATACTCGATATATCAGTTTATGGAGATCGACAGAAAGGTATTCTTAGAATCAATCAATGAACTTATTTACAAAGTGTATTTAAGTCTTTTGGTATCAGCAAATGCAAGCAAACGTCGAAAGCAATGTATTCTGGTAAAGTATTCGAAAATTTTCTGATGAACATCCTGTTGAATGGACTTGTGGGAGCAATGTCACTTGTTATTTATTCATCCTGCATAATGGTTACAATCTACGCTCAGAGGAAAACGTGCAGTTTAACAGGCTTTGTGTGTTTGCTTTTATCAAATCTTTGGTCTGTGTTGCACAACATCATCGTATATTTTAAAGGCCAACTGCTATCAAAAACGTGATGTGATTTTTTGCATTTATTGGTAAACATAGTCGAACTGATCATAAAACCCGTTTTCAGAATAAAAATTGATCCAGTATAACTGTTTTTAGAAGCCCCCAAACGTCGATTTTGCCATTTCAACTGCAACAGCCATGACTTCATGTATTTACAAGCCCCCAAAGTCTTTTGATAAAGAGTTTGGATAGGAATATAATGGTACCAGTTGCTAAAATTCCAAGTAAAAGACAAACTTTTGATCTGCATCAACTCTTGATGTTTTGAAGTAATCTCATTTTTCTACTCTTAGACAATTGATCTGGACATTTTGTTGGGGAGATGAAAATCGCCCGTTTTCAGGTTGCTCAGAAATTCCCATTTCTGCGCAACCGCACTAATGCTTTCTGAAGATCACTCCAGATTTCACAAATTGCAATGGAATAAATACTTGAAGCTATGGAGCCAAACTTTTTGGTGGCATCTTTGCGTTGAAATTTTGAACTGGAAAATTATTATTTAAATTCTTGGAATATTAAGAATATCTCCGGAGCAGTGAGTACCTTTGCCAAAAGTAGGCCTGGACAGATGCTTGGGCCACAAACTTTAGCTAAGCCCTCAAGCTAGGGTCGCATGACAGGGCCTAAGTTACGAACAAATCTGAACAACATCAAGGAGCACTCTAACAGAAGTTTCAATATAACTGGAATTATTAATGCAGAACAAATATATTACACATTATCTTAAAAGAGATTCTTTGCACTTAGAGCAGAGAGTATCGCTACTTGATTGTACGAAAGGGATAACACGGAATGGTGTTCGGGCAACAACTATTAAGTTCAATGATGTGATGATGTGTTTCTTTTTCTGACTCTAATCTACAGACAAATTTGAGCCCAATCACGGAATGCGCAGAAATGGGAATGTTTGATTGGTAAAACAAAACCGTTGAAACAAAGGACCGAAATAAAGGATGCCCGTGTTCATCTCCCCAACAAATTATGCATCTAAAATGCTCTGATCTTGTCAAACTTTGTAGACAATCCATGTGTGAGGTGTAAAAACATTTAAATCACCAAAATCCTCAACATGATTATCCCACGTGAAGTAAAGAAAAGTAAACTGGACTGCATTTATCAGTGGATGTAACACCTTCGAAAGGTAAAATCAAAACTTCAGTATGTGCGCCTCTGCTAAATAACGGGCCTATTATGCCAAGATGCAAGATAAGTTTGTATAACAGAAATAATCTGAAGTATAAGACAATAAATCGATACTTACAATTTAAAGCATGTATTCCACGGCGTCTTACGTCTCCTTTCGGAGCTAAATTATAATCTTCTTCAAATTGCTGCCAACTAAAGTCCTTCTTCAGAAAGGGCCTTCGGTTAGGCCCATGTTAGGCCGCAGCAGAAGTTCAAGTAAATGCGCATAAATCCGATCCCCATATCATAACACAGTTATTAACCATTATTGAAATTTAAAGCAAATAACTTAGATAAAACAGAATATCGCTTTTATTTCAGTAAAAGGCGCACAAAACTCCGCAAAGAATGTAATACGGTTACAGCCGTGTTGCAGTCTCGTTTGCGATTTAGTAATTTTAGTATAGCCTCGTTTTGTTTTACCGTATGTTTTTTAAGCTAATTAGAATATAAATCATATTTACGTCTCATGCTTCTCGTGTTAATTTAGTTTTCCTCTTTGTGTTTAGGTGTTACATTCTATAGTTAATTATCGTTTGCTAAACGTCGCCATAACTTCATATTTGTAATTTTTGCCAATAAGCATTTACCAAGTGTACCTTGACCTCTCGCATTCTGACGGTGCTTAAATAGAGGCACACGTTAGAGTGGCAGGAGATTAGATGTGAGAATTAGAGATTGGAGATTGAATGTCTCGGATAGGTACACAAGGTGCTTGCGAAAAGCTTTCTGGTATCTTATGTTGATTTGAGTTTTGAATTATAGTTGAAAAACCATTTATCGTGTGTTCTTTTGTGTTGTGTTCTGAAGTCCTTAGACCGCGATTACAAGAATATTACTCAGTTCGGAATTGCATACAACATCAATGGCGAATATTGTCTTTTTGCCCACCAGTGCCACCAAAAGGTCACGTGACAAGCGCACGCACGTGGTGTCTCTGTTATATCAGGTCTACTGTATTGTGATGATTTAGGGCCCATGTACACTACAGAAGAATTTTTTTTACGACTTTCTTGAGTCGTTTTAAGGGACTAAATTGCTCCCGACACAGTATACATGCTATTTTTTCTATTTTTCCTTTCGCCCAAAATTTGATACGGTACCGATACAAAAGTACCGATTGACCTCTGAGCACCTCTGGGGGGAGGGGCGGTGCTCAAAACAATTAGCCAAAATCATTACCATTGTCTTGTGATTCTTCAGTGTTTAATCGATGCGCACCTTTCACCTCTGCTAAAATTGTGCTCAAATTTGCACAAAATAGGTTCTTCCATTAAAATGAATCACCAGCTAACATTTCCGCTTTTGGCTGCTATATTTTTACGGTCGGAAACAAATAGGCCACGAAGGTAAGGTAGCGAAAATTTTTCTTGTATTTGTATATTTCCGAATAGCTTCATAATACTTCATAATACAATAACTGTTTGTTGTCATCCTATAAACTTTTTTTACAACAATCCAGTGTGCCACTTAAGCGCGAATACTTGAGGGAGGGTCCAATAGACATACTGGCCCAGTTTTGTTTGGAATTCTTCATAAAATAATTTCCCTTCTGTACAACGAACTCCCGCTATTGCGAACTATATTCTCGGTCGCTACAGAGTTCGTTATAGCGGGATTCCACCGTATTTATTGAAAATAAGAATTTCGTTGATGACGTCATCACATCCAATGAACCTCCAACGAGGTAGTTCGGGGTTAAAACATGACGTCATTTTTGTGTTAATCCAGCCGATTAAAAGTTAACAAAACATAAACGATCAAACTTTGAATTTGAAATTACTTAAAGTTGATACTTTCACAGCTGCTGCTCTCTGAAAAATAGTCTTAATCACTTTTATTACAAACTGAACCATCATCAGAATCAGATTGAAGCTCGCAATCGTTATCGTCATACTCTGTAAACTCCTTCGTCTACTACTCTTTCTTTTTTTCTCCTAGGGCGGATAGCCATCTAAACCGGAACTCTCATCATTTGAAGACTCCATCTCAACTACAAATGAATTTTAAAGCAAATGAATTCATTTGTTACATATCTACAATAAAAATGCATTTGTAATTGGAAATTGAAATGTGATTTCGCATAAAAGTAAAAGTATACGTTTTTTATAAACAGCAAATTTTCTGCCTTCTGCCCTGATGATTCTTAATATTTTGTCAAATCCACTGTCTAATGCTTCTTGTAATTAATGAAATTCAACAAAACAGCAACAGCAACAACAACAACAAGAGCAACAACAACCAATCAGAGGGCAAATATGACAAGAGAAATTTTGTAATTTGCTGACTGTAAATGTATTTTGTCTCCATTCAATAAAAATTCTATTCAACAAACATTGCTTTGAAGTTTATTGTTGAACTTCAGCCTGCCCGGGTTTCTCAATTTGATGTATAACTCGATGTTTCTTACGTGATAATGTATTTATGTAGGCAAAAACCAAAAGTGTTACTTACCATCAAACGGTTGGTCTAAATCTCTCATATCAGAATTAAACTGACTGTATGTGAACCACATTGGTATTTCTCCCATTTTCCGTCTGTAGCGTGGCCGGGTAAAGCAGGTATACTGAAGAAAATACGAGATGTTGCTTGCTTGAGATCAATCATTCAACAAAAATACTATTATTATTTCACATAAGTTATAGCAATCATAATATGACACATCAATCAATAGTGACAGCAACAACGGATATAACATAGACAAACGGCAGGGTCACAAGTACATCACAGGAAAACAATATAACTAACAAGAACATGATTCTACTTCTAATATATTAACACAGACATGCTACAATTTCTACTGACGCAATCATAACATTACACGTTGTCCAACCGGACTCATGAACATCGGGGATATTTGATTTCTCGCTCAAGGCATTGATACCGAATGAAACATTGTAGCCAGCTCCTCTTCCGGTGTTACAATATGCTCCTTTCATCAGAAATAATCCTTTCACTCACTTTAACTTTTTTTGTACATACGAGCATGCGTCTCTGCTATAGTCACGTTCTTTATTTCGGGATACCAAATAACTCTGAAAAACTCTTTCGCTAAAACTACATGCCCATTTGTAAATCTACCGCATCCAAGTGTTAAAATTTGCCCTGTGCTTTGATCATCTTTTTTAACGGTTTGATCTTTCCCATTCCAAAAGGAAACGAGACTGTGTCACAGCCCGAAAGGCTGTGGAACGCTGGTAGCACCTTGAAAACGTCAGTACAAAAGATATCACAAATTTTTCCAACATTGACATAACTTTCTCTGTCAATTTTCATTTCCCATCGATGTTCACGCATCTCTGTATTGACATAAACCATCAAAATTAGTACATCTGTGTCAGTTGCTCGAATTATAATCGGTGAATTAGCTGTACTCATGACATAGATCAGCATTGTGTCAGCTTCAATATGATTACAATCATCTAGTGGCGTAATGTCTGTCGTTGCCAGCAACAATGACTTTTTATTTTCGGTAACGATTGTTGGAACACCAAGAAGTGTAGTGTAGAAGCTTCGTATTGTTTTCTGGATTGTGAAAAAACATTTGCCATGCTTTCCCACTTGGCATGCTTTGCTGGCTGCTAGAAATGTATACCCCTTTTCCTGGTGTACCTCTTCGCATCTGAGTTATGTCATGGGGCCCATCTTATTATCATTATTATTATTATCATTGTAGCGGCTATTTCATTATTTTTATTATTATATTTGATTGTTGCGAGCGGCAACAATCCACGTATCGAATTGCAACGAGTTGCAGGTGAATTTTGTACTACGACTAATTATGAAGATTATAAAGAATTACGAAGATTACGAAGAAATATTAAGATTATAAAGAATTACGAAGATTATGAAGATTATAAAGAGTTATGAAGAATTATGAAGAATTATGAAGAATTATACGATATTACGAAGATTTAGAGAATTTGAAGATTGAAGTTTGAATATTACGTGGACACCGAGATGTCCTTCATTGTTATTGTTATTGAAGCTACGTGGACTATATTATGAAGATTACTTAAAGATTACGTGGACACCGAGATGTCCTTGGATATGCGCAGTTAATTAACAAACAATAGAATTTTAGGTACTTAATTATGGCTTCTGTGCAACCTACGTGCACGAGGCCCAGGTTATCTTCGCGCCTAGATGTATAGAGCCAGTGGAGCGCGTTGAAGCCACCAACGTGTTCAGGGCTTCTGTTCTTCGTGGGTGTTGAAGTACAGGCTATTTTACATGTAACCACGCTTGTGTAACATGTGTTATCTAGTTTTAAATACTCTGTAAAACCTATTATCGTTGCTCAGTTTCAGCTCGTTGAGCTCAGTGTTGGGAGCTCAACTGATTATATTATATCAATACATTTTGCCTCAAGAACTTTGATTCTCTGGTTGAAACCTTAGCGTACAGCACCATTGCTAGCGAGACATCGCCTACCGAGTTTCTGGTTACCGTCCCCAGCTCTGGGGTGGAATTCTTAATGAAACACCTCACGACAGTTAGTTGTTTTACATGACTTCTTGTATAGCGGTCAAAGATAATACAAGGTTTTAGAGGCTCTGAATCCCTACTTGCCATGCAAAAGTAAATTAAAGATTTTGGATATTCTACCCAATTTTCCTTACTGGGCAAAGATCGGACGGCAGCCATATGCCATACCATCAACTAGCTACATTGCTCTAAAAATGGGTTCAGTAGACAACGCATCTGATTCTTCAACAAGAAAGTTTCTTAAAGCTACCTTTGAACCATGTCGTAAATCACCATCTGGTGAAGACAGCGTAAATGGAACACATGTAAGGGGAAACGAAAGTGCTTCTTCAGGAGAAGGTTTTTTGCCAACAATTAGGCCAAACGCCTGTCGATCCTCTTTAAGCACATTAATCACTTTTGAGACCTTCCTTGGCTTTTTCAAGCCTGTTTTCAAGTTAGGATTTTTGATGCTTTGAAAGATGCTGACGCTCTCATCGACGGTTGCTCTCAACTTTTGATCTACGAACTCCGCATTGAATTTATTTCCCAAATCAGTGGATGAGAGTAGTCCATCACTTGTTGCAGGGTCAACCTTGAGCATGTTTTAAAATTCCCAGCAGCACCAATGAGAAATGGGTCAAAATAGTTGTTAAGCTGGCCAATGAGACTGTTAATAATTTCTTTGTGCTCTCTTTTTGCTCCCTTTGTTGTTTCCTTGTGGCTTGAAGTTGGAGGGACATTTAGTCTTTCTTTCAGCTTTGCTCTTAAATCTGCAATGATATGACTTGTCTTCATAAAGGTATCCATTGTCTTTTGATCTATACTAAAGCCTCCTTGTATAGGCCCCCTCTAACTTTAACCTCCCTCTTCTTGGTAGTCTCTGTGATCAGGTCTCCGTGAATCGTAGAGAAGCGCGCACCAGACAGTGATCCACCAAATCCATTTTGGACAAGCTCATTCCAAATCTCCCTATCTGTTACCATTATGTTTAATAACTTGACATGCTGATATTTCAAGTAACACGAGTAGTTTGGATGGCCAAAGGCAAAGCGTTTCGGAATTAACGCTCGCTCCGCAGCAAGATGCCAGTCAATTGAATGTTCTCTGACAGAACTGACCTGGCAGAGCATCGCAGCCACATCGCGCATGTACTCAACTATCCTCTTGGATTGTGTACCCGTAGTGTGAAGCAGGTGTGAAAGAAGAATTTTGAATTCTGGTTGTTGTATCACAACTGCGAGGGTTTCTGGGGATGGTGTGATCCTAAATTCTGCAATGCTTTGCTTTAATTCTGTCGTCATATCATTTATAACGGCAAGCTTGAAAATCCTATAAAGAAACAGTGCCTCAAAAGATTGCTTGTGTAATTATAGCATCCATGTACCATTTTATTACATTATCACTAAGAGGTAATGGAATGACTGGCGTGTATTCAAGCTTGCACTTGCTTGTTTGCAAATTCGTGACTCTTTTCTTGAAACTTGTCCAAGAACTAATAGGCTCCACTCTTTCAACGTCAAAATCATTCTTAACCTCTACCACATAGTCAAGTCTAATCGCGCTGACAATAACCCAGGCTGAATCACAATCAAACGTGTTCTCGATTGTGATTTTGGCTCCAAACTTTTGTTGTTCTGTTCATCCAAAGTGATGACGTCATCAACAAAATTTTAATTTTTATGAAATATTAACAAATTATATATCAATCGAAAGCTCTCGTTATTCTCTATCCAACGATGTATATAAGGTTGGACTTTATTCGATGTACGAGGAAATAGGAGGACGAAATGAAAAATATATGCATTTCTGGCGTCATCAAAAATAGCCACTTCCGGTCCAAAATTTAAATGCCCCAAGTGAAATTCGAATTAAGCACGTTTCAAAACCCCGAATCAGTTGCAAAAAGTTTGATTAAACGGTTTTTAGCATCTTTAGACAGAGACCTGTCTATATTTCAATAGACAATCAGAACGGCTTATTTTGAGATCCTGCTTTGTGAATAGAGGAACAAAAATTTTCCCTAAGTTCCGATTTTTATGCTCAAATGTGATTTTCCCTGTTGTAATCGAACTCCTCGATGATAGTGGCGGCCTTCCATCGCCTCGACAACAGAACCTTCAACAATCACTTCAGAGTTAATCCACAAACAGTCTAAACACAGACACCCATACTTCTTCCCCAAAATATTCAGGTTTACTGAAATGGTGTGAAACCCACCCATCAGGGTTACGATTTTATCATACCTACCTTTGTGCATCCAAAAATGATCAACATCTCAGAATTTAGCGCCTCATCTGCAGGTACAAATATGTGATTGATACTCAGATTGTCAATAATTTGGATTATAGCATCCACGTACCATTTTATTACATTATCACTAAGAGGTAATGGAATGACTGGCGTGTATTCAAGCTTGCACTTGCTTGTTTGCAAATTCGTGACTCTTTTC
Source organism: Sanderia malayensis (assembly GCA_013076295.1). Lineage (NCBI taxonomy): Eukaryota > Metazoa > Cnidaria > Scyphozoa > Semaeostomeae > Pelagiidae > Sanderia > Sanderia malayensis. The sequence continues at coordinate 185,113 of RQOL01000906.1, read as the reverse complement.
TTGAAACTTGTCCAAGAACCAATAGGCTCCACTCTTTCAACGTCAAAATCATTCTCAACCTCTACCACATAGTCAAGTCTAATCGCGCTTACAATAACCCAGGCTGAATCTTTCTCAAACGTGTTCTTGATCAATTTTGACTCCTTAAATTCATCTTGGAATCCTGAAAACGAGGGGGGATCCTTGCGATGTCGTTGTATTTTAAAAGATCCAAAGTCAGGCATCTCTTCGTCACTCATCTCCATTTCATCCAACAACCCTGCATCGGGATCTGCTGTTGATTGAACAGCAGATTCTAAAAAATCGTTCCAGTTGTGTGATGAGTTGTGCTTGAATCAGTTAACGTTTGTTGCCTGCCATCCGAGTAAAAGAATGTGACGTGGACTGTTTTCCGTGGAGAAAATCCAGGGGGTAGCATGTGGTTGTGTTGCAATTTCACTTCCCTTGTCCAAGTGTTGTTTAAGAGTATCACGTCGCTGTAAGAAATGCCAATACAGGCGTGGTGAAGAAGACGCGATGTTTTCTTGCTACCTATCAACCTTTGCACCGTCAAGCTCTATGATCAACTCTTCAGCTCGGTCATGACTTGCCATCTCCTACCAACTTTGCGAAATCGCAGATATCTTCTGCAAATATGTTTCACCAACCTTGACCAAGCCACAACGATTTGTTTGCCCGTTTGGAAATAGACCAAGCTATTGCATTGATAATGCAAGAAATTGAGGAGAAAATTCTCCAAAGATTTTGACAGTTGATTTGGTGTTCGTGGACAATCGACCGGCTGCTTGTTTTCTAGCTTCCGTCGAACTAGTCGTGCAAATGCTCTTGTTGGGTTATCTTCTCTTAGACTTTGTCCCTTTAAAGCTGCTTGGACATATGTAACTGGACCAAGTTCACTGGAAAAAACAACGAGCTTTCCTTCAACTTTCGAGAAAGAAACTAATTCCTGGAAAACGTCACTCAAATGCTGCTCAAGATGGCTTGTAAATTTTATCGGTGGTGTTTTAAGATCAAAGTCCTGACTTACTTCTTCTAATATTTGAGTAGTTCTATCATTAGATACGAGTCCTTCTCATCAATCACTTTACGCTTGAACATATCATCGAAGTTCTCAAGAACGTTTTGTTTCAATTTTGCAGTTTCTTCGTCTTTTTGTGGATATTTGTTTGTATACGTGAAAGCACAATAGCATCCTTTATGATAAAACACGTCAGCTGCAAATAGATCGCGTCTATTTCTTTGAGCTTTTTTATCGAGGTCAATTGACAGCAACGTGCCAGTCCTCCATCATTACATGGTTTTTTATCACACTCAGTTTTCTTATTACATATGAAACATACTCTCTCCATTTCTTTTTCGGGCAACATCCTCTTTCTTGCTTCGATATCACTACGCTTGTCAGCTAGGTCGCTTGACTTTTGACTGCAATCTATCTCAGCCTAGAGTTTGTCTGATGCAGGTCTGATTGCTCCTATTTATTCGTTTATTCCCTAGTCTGTTTCTTAATGTGATCGCACAAGATTTATGAATGGGCAGCGGGTCTTAAAACCCTTATCAAACTTCTCTAAACGATCTATACGGATTTTCTAAGCATACTGACTCATCTATTCTAGACCACCGTTCTGCATTATTCCTGATGGCCTAAAAACCTCTTGGTGAACGAGTTTTACATCTTTATCCTCCAGGGAGCAATCGCAAAGAACGCATCTTTTCTCCGACTTTTGCGTTAAAAACGGGCTGGAGGAAATCATACTCGAGCTGCAAATTTTAGAAGTAATAAACATTATTCATTAATATTTTAAATTAACATTAATATTCATTAATATCTAACCAATATATATTTTAAACTATTACTTAAACTTATCATTGACTATAAATAATCCATTTAAGTATATGGTACCCATGGATTGCGCAAAGCGTAGCTTGGAAAAAATCGTCTTAGTTCGATTTTAATTTAGGCCACTCTCTTAAATCCTTCGAAAAGACTTTATCAAAACCCCACGGAACTTGGGAAAGGAAAGATATAAATAAGCAAATGAAAGTTCTTCATTTAAATAAAGATTTCTTGGCTAAATTTAATTGCTAAATAAGTATTTACAACATATTAACAAGTTTCTAAGCTTACAGCAATCCAACGACATAGTTATTCACCAAAGTCGACTTTTGAAAGCATCTGGAAGCAGAATGAACATTTTCCAACAATTTTTCAATAGCTCTCATGCTGTGATTTTGGCTCCAAACTTTTGTTGTTCTGTTCATCCAAAGTGATGACGTCATCAACAAAATTTTAATTTTTATGAAATATTAACAAATTATATATCAATCGAAAGCTCTCGTTATTCTCTATCCAACGATGTATATAAGGTTGGACTTTATTCGATGTACGAGGAAATAGGAGGACGAAATGAAAAATAAATGCATTTCTGGCGTCATCAAAAATAGCCACTTCCGGTCCAAAATTTAAATGCCCCAAGTGAAATTCGAATTAAGCACGTTTCAAAACCCCGAATCAGTTGCAAAAAGTTTGATTAAATGGTTTTTAGCATCTTTAGACAGAGACCTGTCTATATTTCAATAGACAATCAGAACGGCTTATTTTGAGATCCTGCTTTGTGAATAGAGGAACAAAAATTTTTCCTAAGTTCCGATTTTTATGCTCAAATGTGATTTTCCCTGTTGTCTCCGTTCAAAAGTCCCTTTTTGGTGGAGCGAAGGAACAAGCAAAAACACAGGGATGCCATGTGATGGGTCTAACACAGTTCCGCCATCCATATTAGTAACCAGTAAAGATTGAAATCCCATTTCTCGCAAAAAACGAGGAAATGATTTTTGCTTGCAGTAGGCTTTTGAATTAGATAGATGGGCAATTCTTTAATTTTCTGGCCAGTGACAGTCATGGCCTGATATTTTTCTTTGTTGGCATGTAGAAAGTTCATTATGCTATGTCTGTAAAAAGTTGGCATCTTTGCACCATGAACATATCTCTTCCAGATTTTCGTTTATAACTTTCTCTACCTCTCTTGGTGAATCTTTGGCTACATATCGTTGATGATCATCTGCATACATTGCATAACCGGAGACCGATGACTTGATTCAAGGTGACATCACAGTGAGCCAAAATCCTGAAAGTTTTATTTGTTCAAATATTTGCCATAAATCCTCTATTTGACATCGGAAATCAGCTCTTAATATGAGAAAAACATCAGGCTGTAGCCAATGGTAAGATAATTGAAATCAGTGCCATCTCAGCGAGGATATTAAAAGAATTGTGGCACGGGGTCAAGTTTTCCAATACTAGCCCTTACAGAATGTGATTCGCGTGTCATCACGTTGACGTCATAACGCGAACAAAATTTTCAACAGACCATTTTTGTTTGAGCTTGAAAAAGACACACGATCCCGATGTAACGAACTTTGAAGGGAGCCAGAACATTTCGTTCAGCTCGTTCGTTGTATAGGGAGTTCGTTAAACCGGGAGAAAAATTTGTCATAGGCTTTTTTGCAGTACAGTTTTTGTCTCGAAAACCCTTCTGTGAGCTTTTATAGACAATTCCCAGCTTCCATGCACATTTTAAATAAAATTTTACTAGAATTCAAAGATTTGTTTTGTTCCTCTTACAATTCGCTTATGTTCCTGCTACCTGGCCTTCTTTGGTGTCATGCGTAGTATGCTTTTTCAAAAATCTTTGGCGCCAAGTCGAATTAGCTTTTTTGTATGGTGAGTGAAATGAATTGATGTCTGGACTTCTATGAAATTTACGATCGTTTTTTTATTTCTGAACGTTAAGCTTCGTCGCAAATAAAAGAAAATTGCCTTATTTATCTGCTCAAGGCATTTTGATCAACATTGCTTCAAGATCGGTAAGTCACTGTAACTTTCATTAACCCCTTTCATTAATCATTATTTTTCACGTATTATTTTATAAAATTAGAATTGAATGCTGATCTTATTAAAAAATCTTTTGGGGGCGCTACGAAAATAAGTTATAATTAATATTCCCTGGAATTCAATCGATTTTGACTAATTATTGGGGGGCTGTCACGACCTCCACAACCAGTATCAATCTGTTTCTTGTAATAGGTTGACTGAAAATACCAACAGTGTCACCATTGAATGAAACAAAACAGCCACTAGTCTGATCGGAGGGGGCAACGAAAACTTTCTTTCTCTTGTAGTCATATGAACAATAAATTATTTCATAATGTTGTTTGACTGCAAGAAAAAACCTCCTTCTTGGAAGTTTGCCTACACAATTCTTACCCAAGAAAAATCATCAAAAGGATGAAGGGAAACAAAGGCGCAATCTTGAAAGATTTTCTCGAGAGGTGCCCTTACCAGTACTTTACAAATATAGAGATTTCGCAGATTTCAAAAAGAGCATTGGCAAGATAAAACAACCTTGGGTCATTTTGCATAGCTCTGTTAGTTAGCTCTTTGGGTTGCTGATGCAGTTCCTCTATCCCTTTCTTCTGCTTGGCAATTTCTTTTTGGCAGTGCAACATAAGCCATGAGCTAAACTCCTTGGAGACACAAAAGTGGGCTTGCACATTTGTTCTAACATCTTCATCTACCCAAACTTTCTGGACATGTCTCCACACGGAATCCAAAGAATTGGTTTTGCTTTCCAATCTGTTCTTAAAGAGACCACGTAGAAAGTCTGTTGTATCAGCAGGTCCTTCCATTAGCCTTTGAATAACTTTTCCATACATTTCCTTCAAAACTGCATTGTCTGTCATCGATTCTAAAGCACCACTGATGATTGAATTCACATAAATCTGACAAGCATCCTGTTCTTTCCTCTTTAAAGTAACCCCCTTCTTCTTATGACTTGACTCTGTAACTTTTCTTTTCTTTGCCTTGCTCAATGTTTGTTTGTGAATAACGTCTACTTGACTATCATCACAAAACTTAATAGTAGTTTCCTGAAAGGAAAACATAGATAATGATTACCAGAGGTAAACACCTGCTACAGGGGGGCACAGCTGTGTACCCTCAAAAGTATAATAAAAACGGGAAACATTTTTGTAATTTGTTTGGTTGACTAGTGCTGCCGCCGTGTCGAAGAAAAATCAAGCTAAGGTCAACATAGTCAATTTAAAACACCATATCTAGTATCTGCCTAGGCCTATTTTGGCCAGAAATTTATAATTGAGATGGTAAAAACAATGTTAATCAACATTTTCACCAGCATTATCCCTGGTTTTATCCAAAATACATTAAACGTTCTTTATGTTCAATCGGCATTCTTACAGTTAATAGTTAGTTAATGTGATTTCAAGAAATTGGGCGTTAGCATACCGGCCCGAATTGCTTGAATAGGAACAAGCTTTTACGGTCGGTGATACCGATTTGCTGTGCAAATTTCGGCCGATACACCTGGCAGTAATAACCGGACTGGTTAAACTGCAGACTAATGACTGAAATCATAATTTAAACTCAAACAAATAATAATAGAGGAGAGGGTGGGTGGGAGAAGTCAATCCTTGTTCTATGCGCTGCGCCTCAGAATGATTGAACATACATCAAACATACATAACATACATACCAACATACTGTACTGTACCTGCATAAAATACATACTGTAGTGTGCTCAGCAGCCTTACCAACGAGCACTTCAAATAACTAGCGAATCATAACACCCATCCTAACACTTAACCATATTTATCAACTATTATCTAAACAAACATATTCATTAGCCTTTTATAGTCAAACGTCTAACCATAACATACTCTTCACCTTATTTGCTTAAGTATTTACACACACCCAACCTCGCAACTTATATTTAATCAAATGCAACATTTAGTTACTCAGTTAGTAGTTAATTAATTAAGCATTCATTTTGGTATCATACACACAAGAAAGAAATTGACATCGTTTCTCTTCGAGCCTTCTGACTACAAACTTCAAAGCAACTACGAAAGCTGGGTAAGTGTCTTGTAACTTATTTCGATTAGTGATTATAGTAGCTATTTCAGCATTACTAAATTACTAAAATGCCAACAAAATAAGTACTACGGTTTGGCAGGGAGCTAATGCAATCAATTGTTGTCATACGAAATTGGTTAAATTTTCAGACCTCTATCGATTCCGTGAGGATGAGGTTCGTGCTATTGGCGATCCCCGATTACCATTCCACACTTGTCCGAGGTCCAGGTTTTTCCCGAATTCACTCGATTTACTTGCCCATCCCAAATTGGAAAATCAAAACTCGACTGCACAATAAAGGAAGGAAGCAACTTCTTCGTCAATCAAAGGCCACAGTAACAAAAGACGCGAGCGGATTAGTGCGAAACGCAACAGGGTTTCTTTGTTTCGAAGGGCTCAGCAAAGGAAAACAACGCACGAATCGATCTTTCCAGAAGCATGACATCATTTCGCATTCGTTTGGCCAGGGGGTCGCTAAGCATAACAGGTTTTGTTCGACTACACTCTTTTTTAGAAAAAACTTTATGAGAATAATGAGGCTCAAAATTCGTGAAGTTTAAGAAACAAATTTTAGGAATATTGCCAGGCTGACGATCTTGTGAAAGTATTATTTTTAGCAGGCGTTTTTTATTTTTGAATTGGCGTGCTTTTCACAGGCAATGGTTTTAAATGCACTCAGCCAAATTGCGATGAAAGTGTCGATAAAATCTGTGCTAAGGACTTATTCTGTTAGCCGTTGTAATAGTTATGCGTTTTTGGCATTGATAATAGCAGTGCATTGGCTCATCCGTATTTTGTGCCGCGCTGAGAATAATTGAAGAATATTCCGAGGCTCAAAATAGAAAAAAATTAAGAATATTGAGGCTCAACAAATAATTAAGCATTGTTATAAAAAAAGAGAAAGGCTTTTAGTACGCCTTAAAGCTTTCGACACGTCCCCCGGCACGCAAAACAAAAGCCGAGGAGAGCAGCGTGCACAGCAGCATCTGACAGAGTACACAAAGCAGACTTCAGACGAAAACAAAGGGCGGAAGGATTTTCGAAGTAGAAAATTGCAAGTATCTGGAAAACGAAATCGAATTTCGAAAAAAGAAAAAACATTTGCAAATATACACGGTACGGGGAAGATATGTGAGTTGTTTTGGAAAAGAACAGAACTGCCAGGTCGGAGAAAGCTCGTCGAGGACGGCCCTTCGCTGGGGGGCTGGGTGGCCTTTGAGCGCGGCTTCCGTCACCGCTAGGATTTTAGGTAATAGTGAAGTGATGATGACTATCCTGCAGCGGCGGACACGTTAAGCAATGGGTTCTAATGAAAATTGATTGAGTTTTGGTAAGATCATTCTTTGTCGGACACGCGAAGTAATGGGTAGTAAAGAGGGGCAATGAAATTTTGGTAAAGTGGATTTTCGCGGGACACGTAATGTAAATATAAATGTATAGTTTCCAGCATTCCCCGACCACATGGTTCATGGAAGCCCCAAGTCCCGATTTCCATTCTAAGGTTGTTCCAGGTCCATGATGATTTAAATTGAAATCTTTGAAGGCCTCATAGTTGCAACCATTCCTCGATCACATGGTGCATGGAATCCCTGAGTTTTGATTTCCATTCCAAGGTTGTTCCAGGTCGATGATGATATAAATTGAAATCATTGACAACCTCATAGTTGGAATCATTCCCCGACCACATGGTCCATGGGAGCCCCGAGCTCTGATCTCCATTCCAAGGTTGTTCCAAGTCTATGTTTTCTGTGATGATTTAATTTGAAATCATTCAAATCTTCAACGTTGCAACCATTCCCGATAGCATGGCCCATGGAAACCCCGATCCCAGCTTCCATTCCAAGGTTGTTCTAGGTCCATGTTTTCTCCCATGATTTAATTTGAAATGATTCTGATCCTCATGTTTGCATCCCTTCCCCCATGGAAGCCCCGAGGTCTGATTCCATTGCAAGGTTGTTCCAGGTCTATTTTTTCCGCGATGCAAATGTTCGTGCACTTGTGAGCGTGCCAGAAACGTCTCGATTTAAACGAAACGGAGAGAAGCGTTGCCATTGAATAGTATATTAGAAAACATAATTGGATCCATTTAATTCGAAATTTCGATTAGAGAATATACAATATTTAAAATACAGATCAAATAAAAACGTAAAAACGTATATAATACAGATCAAATAAAATCGTAAAAACGTATTTACCACTACAGGAATTCCATGAAAGCAATAGAAAAGCGCATTGTGAAAATTTTAGAGGGGTCCCAAAGTTAGATGCATCTAAACACGCAGTCAAAACTTCATGATATATAAAAGGGTTTCAAATACAGCAGATCATGAAAATTTTTAGTTGATTCACTCACATATTTTACAGACCAAATGCACTACTTTGGTGTTTTGAATTGTAGCTCAGTGGTGGGCACTTTTCCAGTTTAGAATCCACGTGAAGTGGAAGCAATTGTTTCCAGCTTGAGCACACGTTTATGTTATGCAGAACGAAAATGACGCGCTTGAAATCTAATACTTTAGCCTTCGGATGGCCAGTCGTGAACAGTTCTCTGGATGCCAAGGAGAAAACGTTTCGTGGAATTTGATGCTTCTCGGCACGGCCTGCTTCAATGCAATATGAAAATAGCTGTTTTCGAGTCTGGCCAGTTAGAGTCTCACATGGAAATCTGCAAAAATCGATTTAGAATTTTAGTATTGATCGATCAGAGCTGTTTGAAACAAATCAGAGTCAATTTATAGAGAATATGATTGAGATTTTGAAAATATATTGCACGGCTGGAGAAATTTGAAAAGCGAGTTGTTGATCACGGAATCTGAGCTGAATAAAGCAATACAACTGAGGGGAAAATATAGAAAAAACTTAGCCACTTACCAGTGAAGTTCTTTGGGAAACAGTTGCAAATAGCAAGTTTCAAGTAAAATTCCAGTTGATTGCAAGGAAGGGCAGAATAGCTTTTAGACAACTGCATGTGCTTTTAATGGCTTCGTTTCAGTGAAATCAGGAAATTGCCGTTTGTGAAATTCGTTCTTTAGATGGTTGCATCCAGACCTGTAATTATAAAAGCAGAAATTGACAATTCACGGTTTTAGCATTCGATTTAGTATTGAAAAGATTTGTAAAACAAAAAATTATTCAGAATTTTAGATTGCCCAGAAAGTTCTGTAAACAACGGATCAAAACAAATCAAAAAGAAAATAAGAAGGACACAGAGGAGTTTAGTAGAGGCAAATAGAAACAACTTAGCAACTTACCAGTTAAATGCCGAGAAGCTTTTAGTTGGAAATCTCGAGTAAAACGGCAGCAAAAATAAAACGCAGCAATACAACGAAATAATTTCATTCGGTTTGACCCGTCCCAAATTTGAAAATGGACATCCACTGCACGTTCGCTCAAGGAAGGAAGCAACTTCATCGTCAATCAAATGTCACAGTAACAAAAGACGCCTTCGGATTAGTGCAAAACGCAACAGGGATTCATTGTTTCGAAAACGGTAAACAACGCACGATCGATCTTTCCAGAAGCACGACGTCATTTCAAATGCCTTTAGCCACGGGGGTCGCATGGCACAGCATGTTTTGTTCGACTCGATGCATTAGTACGCGAGGAAGCTCGGGACATGTCCCCCTCGCACGCAAAACAAAAGCATTGGCACTGCAGCATCTGACACAGTACACAAAGCAGACTTCAAACGAAAACAAAAGGCGGAAGGATTTTCGAAGTAGAAAAGTGAAAATATCAGGAAAAAGAAAAACAATTTCGAAAAACAAAATAGATATTGCAAATGTACAGTTTAGTGGGAAGAATCATGAGTGGTTTTGGAAACGAATAAAGCAGCCGGATTGTGGGAACGGTGGCCACCAAGTTGATCGGTTGGTGGTCTTTGACGTGGGCTTCCGCGACCGCTACAGTATTATATATAGGTAGAGATGGTCGCGAGCATCCCAATACTAATTAAGCGGCCCTTTTCATCCTTACTAAAATGTTTGGCTGGTAGAATTTCTAAAAAAGACCATGTACACGGGAAAAGGAAGGTGCTAACTTGTTAATCCTTCCAAATATTTAGAAAAGTAGCTCGTGTACATGGGGCCTTAGAGACAACGTCTTATGACAATCAACGATGGACCTATGTTGACAGTTTTAATATATTGATCTTGCTGTTTTGCTTGCTGTAATCCTTAATTGTTGATTTTTGTTATCTTGTGATTTCCGCTGAATTAATTGATTAAGACTTGCTTACTATTATCAGAGTTAGTTGGAGATTTAGACATTGTGTTGCGGATGCTTTAAACGTTGTTTAGGAATCGATTGTTTTGGTTGTTCATTGACAGACGTTTAACTGTGAAAAGAGTGTTATCTGCCTGTAAGGTCTAGAAAAAAAGAAGACATATCAGAAGAGAAGACCAAGGAGACTGTAAGTCCAGAGCATTCTAAAAGAGTACCCGCTGTTAGGAATTTGTGTTTTAACAACACCATTCTCTTAACTATGGTATATAATTATGGGGTAAAACCCCGTTGGTGTTAAGCCCGCAGCTATGGCGTATGCGTTTTGGGCATAATTCTCTAGGTAGCTATTAAGCCCCTAACGACAGCGTATAATTTTTGTTGGTACAAAACCGACAACAACGGCCTATAGTTGTGTCACTATACCCATGTGTAGGTGTTGTTTGCAAAACGTTGAATTGTATTGTTCACATTCTCTGTCTGATGTGAAATCGACGGTCTCGCATGGGTATACGTATACTGATAGGGACACTGCAGTGCATCCACCATCTGCTAAACCCACTTGACTTGTTAATGGACAATTCTAGTTTGGTGCAAATCTAACATATGAATATATCTTATCATTGTAAAAGATCCGCCAAGTAGTAATCGTGCGGGTACCCTGAGTCCAGGGGCCGCTAGCAGGATTTTCGGATGAGAGCCCCCATGTTGTTAGTGTCTCTGAAGAAACAGCATGGTGTACGAGAAAAGAGGGCTATAACTCCATTCCAAAATGAATTTATATTCTTAGTTTCGCTAAATGACCACATATGGGCAACAAAATATGTGCTCGTCTCTTCGTTGTCACAAATTCAAGAAAAATTCCGGTATACGGATCAAATGATCCATGCTGCAATTTACACCCGGCACGGCCGTCCGTCATATTTAAAAAAAAAACGCTATTCAGAAGATAGTTTCCCTTTGGAGGGATAAAATGGAGAAATCGGTTGAAAATTCAAATACACACCGCCAGTGGCTACTTGATTCGTAATTAAAACATTGTTATAAGCTATACTTATTTGTGGAACGCACGTGTACCCTTGCTCTTCGTCAGAGTGGGATACACAGTAGGCTGATAAAATTCCCATGGTCAATAGTTGGTCAGCAATGTTGATGAGAGACGACAATATCAGACGGCTAAAATGGAATGCTATTTACATTATTATTATTATTAATATTACTAATTTATTTAAAAGTTGGCTGGATATATAGCTATGCTAAAGTTAATTTAGGCCAACTACTGATATTTAAGATTTCACAATACAAAATACAAATTACAAATAAAAAGATTCAATTTGCACAATGTTGATAAGAGATTAGATACAAATGTTAATGTGATTTGAAATGAAGCCCAGATTTCGAACAAAAATTTGGCACAATCGGCAGTGGCAGGTTTCACCAGACCAAAATTTTATTTCGTGCTTGAATTCTTTTAAAGATCTGGAACATTTAATAATCTGAGGAACAGTAGCCCAGGCTTGCGGGCCTCTAAAACGAATTGATTCCGAGCCACATTTTACTGTTCTAATTCTGGGAACAGAAAATTTATTCCCATTTCTCAGATTATAGTGTCATTTTCACAAAAGATCTCTTTCATAAACAATGGATTTAAATCATTTTTAGTCTTGTACATTTCGGTCATCAAAAATTGTAAGTTTTTCTGATGCATAGTTATGGATCTATCCTTTTCAAATAAGCCCTCAAAACTGGATTCAAAATCCTGGAAGGTAATCCTCAGTGCTTTCTCTTGGATTTTATTAATTTTCTGGATTTTATTAAATTACGGCTGTGGAACATCCAAATAAGGGGACAATATTGAAACTGGCTGTTTATAAAAGCTCGCATTAAAAACCTTAATTTACTTTGATCTAGAAATGGAACAATACGTGAGAGAGCATATAATTTATTACTTGCCTTTTTACATAGCCCAGCAACATGTTGTTCAAATGTCAATTTATTGTCCATAATAATACGAAGCAATTTTTCATGATTACTGCTCTGTAAAGCTGTATTGCCAATCGTAATGGTAATAGGTTCGCCAGGAGAAAGACCTAATGCTAAAAAATGGCATTTATTTTCAATTAATTTTAGGTAGTTGTCAGAAAACCATTTTATTACCTTTTGAGAGTCATTCTCAAGCCCTTCCACTACATTTTGCAAATTTTGGTCACATGTATATAAAGTGGTATCATCAGCATAATTGCAAATTTCTATATCATTGACAGAGAGTAACAAATCGTTCAAATAGATGTTAAAAAGCAGAGGTCCTAAAACCGACCCCTGTGGAAAACCCAAATTCAGTTTTTGTGTAGAACTAAACGAACCATTTATTTTAACTCTCTGTTGCCTTTCACTTAAATAACTGTTCAGAAACATTAAAGCATCACGTCTGAAACCGTAAGCATGCAATTTGGCAATAAGAAGATCAAGCTTTACACAATCGAATGCTTTTGATAGGTCCATTAATACGGCCCCAGCCTTTCCTCCCTTATCCAAGAACATTTTGCACATTTCTATAAAACGAATCAGGGCATGTTGTGCGTTGTACCCTTGTCGGAATCCACATGCCAAATCTGATAAATAGGCACCCATATGTTCCATCATTTGCTTGTACATGAGTCTTTCGTAAATTTTAGAGACAGTAGGCAAAACACTAGTTGGTCTATAGTTAGTCTTAGAAGTAGATTCGTTTTTTTTAAAAGAGCTGTAACATCTGCAGTTTTTAATTCATCGGGAAACTGACAATTGCTTATACCACCATTGAGAACTTTTTGCAGTGGTTCAGCGCATACATCTAAATTAGTCTTCAGCATCTTGGGGGGAATATTCCCAAAAGTTGTAGCCTTCTTAGGATAATCTTACATAAAATAAAGAAAATATAAAGATAATATAACAAGGATAATCTTTTATAAAATAAAGAAAATATAAAGATAAGAAAATAAAGTCTGTTTGAGGACTGGTAAAACAACGAAAGTTTGGTGTAAAATCAATATCGAAAGAAATATGATAAGGAACAATCTCACCAAATCGACTCTCGTTTCTCCCTGGTATTGTCAATTCAATTCAATTCAATTATAATGGATTCAAGCTTTTAATTACAGGGCTACATGATTAAACTTAGTTACGATTAATAAAGCTTAGGGCAAATGAAAAGAACTCAGATGAGCTATCGAGTTATTTGCCCTATTACACTGCATGCACGAAATTACATTGAATTAGAAAAGTTTACAACATTAAGACAAATTTTTTTTTTGGATAAAGATTAAGGTTAAGAAAAACAAGGTGATAAAAAAGTGAAGAACTAATTAATAAAAAACAAAAATAAAGAAAAAGAAAAAGGAAAAATGAAAAAATGCCAAAAACCAATATTAAACCTACTATGCTCATAAATTGATATATATTGTTTTGGATTGTTTTATATCCGAAGGAATATTATTCCAGAGTTTAACTCCTTGATTTAATATAGACATGGCTTTAAGATTCGTTCTTACTGCTGGCTGTGATAAATTGCCAGATGTTGCTTGTCTTGTGCTGATGTTATGCACAGATGCAACTGGTGTGAAAAGTTCTGAAAGAGTTGTGTTGGCTTTTTTCTGAATGATATCAAACATGAATTTTGCTGATTCTATTTTGTAGCACTCTTCTAGATTATAGAGATTTAGCTGACGAAACAAGGGATCACTGTGAGCAGTCCTTTGTTTGAAAGCAATTAACCTCATTGCACGCTTAAGGCTTTTTTTAAGAGGGTCTAGGGTACTTTTAAATGTACCTCCCCAATTTATGAGAGCATAATTAATATGCGGTTGTATAAAAGAATTATAGATATTAATGAGTATATTTCTAGGAACATAATGCCTAAGTCGAGCAATGATGCCAATACCTTTAGAAATTTTCAAATTAATTTGTTGTACATTAATGTGCTTTCCAGGAAAGTTTGTTGTCTATTAGCACGCCAAGATATTTCACATTTTGGGCCTCATCTATTTCAGTATTGTTAATTTTAATTTTAATTTTTCCATTTGATTTTTTATTTTTTGGTGAAAAAATTAGGTAGTTTGATTTACTTGTGTTTAGCGAGAGCTTATTTGCAATTAACCACTGGGATATCTTTTCTAGCTCAGTGTTTATATTTTCTTCAAGTGTTTATATTGTCCTATGCGTAATCCTGCCAAGCCAAAGAATTCCATGGCTTATCTGATCTTTCTTCAGTACAGTGAACCAACATTGAGTCCAGGGTAACAAACACAAAGACAAGCGTGGATAGCAGACAAGTCAATCCTTGTTCTATGCGCTACGCCTCAGAATGATTGTTGCATCTGAGCATGGCGTAAACATGCCCACTCAAATTAAATGCCAAAGAGACTACCGACGTTAATCTGTCCGCTAGGTTTGTTAACCACACCATTATGGGATCACGTTGATGGACATACACACGAGGCTATTTCGCAATGGCAGCTTCTATCGTCCAACTGTTTTTAAATTGCATCTAAGAACTATTAAATGAAATATTGAAGTTTAGATAGGAAGGCCTACATCGCCGTCACTTAAATTCTGCTTCACGGAGACAGAGATACTGGCTACAGTTCCTTTTAAGGTACATAAAGAAACAGATTACATTACCTCGAAAGCAAGTTCAAGTAAGTCTTCGTCAATTTGGTCATCAAAATACAGTGGAGTCCCCCTATAACGAACTCTGTAGGGACCGAGAAAATAGTCCGCAATAGCGGGAGTTTGTTGTACAGAAGGGACATTTTTAATGAAGAATTCTAAACACAAATGGGCCAGAATGTCTGTTGGACCCTCCCTCAAGTATTCGCGCTTAAGTGGCACACTATATTGTTGCAAAAAAGTTTAAAGGATGACAACAGCTATTGCTCTGATAGATTGCAACCGGAAAAACGCTCAAAGGTGTTTCACATCACAAAGCAAAGTCGATATTGCCACTTAATGTCAATTCTTTCATTACTATTTCTATTTCTTTCTGTTCTGTTAAACAAATCAAAGGAACCTTGAGGTGACTCGCGACAGATGGCTTTTATTTCACTGTATTATCCAGAAAGTGAAGAAAGTAATATTAAATTAAAGGGCTTATGCAGCCTGAAATGAGATATCGATTTTTTTACGGAGATGGAGAGAAAAAGATCTGAGTATCACTATGAACCTATTTTGAGTGTTTTCTGACGAGTTTAAGTATATTTTTTCCAAGCTCAAACACAGCCAGGTCTGCGCTATATTTTCCTCACATTATGAGTCAATTATCGTTGCTTTCAATTAAAACAGAAATGTCAACAAATTTTGAAAAAAATAGAACTTTCAAGATTTTGATTCAGTGTGACGTCAGAATGAACCGAGCTATTGTTCTTCAACTATTGCTCTCTGAGCAAGAGCTGCCCGGCCTGTGTTGAAACAGTGTCTGGCTAAAATCTTTTCAAAATGTCGGATTGCGAAAATAGTAGCTCAAAACAAATTCCTCTGACAACGAAGGACAAAGTCTTCCTGAGGATAGCGAAGAAGACGAAGACTATTCAGTAGTCAGTTCGTATAGTTGAAACTCGCACGAAGGAGAACCTCTTGCAAGAAGACCCAGAGCTGGGTACGGCAGTGATGATAAAGAATCGGGTTGTGAAAGCCTACCTAGATATCTCTGAAAGAGCTGGATGCCCGTTTTGAAAATAAAACTTTTGTTGATAATTGGTTAGTTCATTTGTTATTTAATAAATTATTGGCAACTGTTAAACATTAATTCTATGGAATCATATGAGTTTTGTTCATTGTACTGTTTTGTCTTCAGTTGTTACGGTCCAATCCAGGTCATTAGAAGAGTTTCGTCTTGCGAGACTTATGGAGAGAGACGAATTTAGTGTTGGCGCAGCAAATTCAAAAAACATTTGTTTTGAGACCACTCAAGCAAACATTTTGACTCCAGTTTTCGATCTTGTTTCATCAAGTTAAAAAGATATCATTTTCCAAAACAAAAAATGAAATACTATAATTGTTGTATTAGTTGCATAAGCATACAGCTAGAAAACTTTCTTCTTTTCACCTGATGCTTCCAACAACGAGTCAAAAATGCTCCCCGTCTCCGTGCGTGATCGTGCTCGTGGTCCCCCCTGCCACAGCGTGCCCAGCATCTAGTATGGTACGTCATGTTGTTTGTTATTTCAACAAGTTTACATTTTATCCAATGAAAAACTTGCAAAGTGATATCATACTTGGTAGCCCCACTTCAAATCAAAAGTGAACGTTTGAATCTGAGGCACATACCTTATATGGGCAAGTAAAAGTCTACACAGACACAGACACAGACACAACATTTTTCCCCACTCACCAACATCTACAACATCTAGTCAAAAATCAATGATATGTTTTTGTTCCTTTTTGTTTCTGATTACTACGTCATATAATTTCGAAAGGGAAATGATCTTCTTCCCATTTCATTTCCTATTTTCGCACAAAAAGGCTTGATGTTTAAAGCACATTCAGAGCTTGAAAAACGTTATCCTTCGTTGGTAGTTGCACAACATCTTTCTCTATCACCTCACATTCTTCTTCACTTTCGCCATTCATACTTTATAGTTTGATGTCGTAACAAATTTTGGGCGAAAAGAATAACCCGGTTAGATTATGATTAAAACCATATTTAGGTCTGTGGCCCTTGTTGTGGGGTGGTTTTCTGTTTTTAAACTTCCACCGCCAGACGTGGGGTACGGCACTCAGTGTGTCGGTAGAGTCTTGGTGCTGCTAAGGTCAGTGACTTCTTTCAGACTTTCAACAGAGATAGACACAGGTTTGCCTTCTATCTTTTAATGGTGGGTTGCCGTACCCACTCTACCAACAATTTTAATGAAAACTCGAGCTACATATATTTCCTTTATCTTATGAATAATTTAAAGTGTTCATCTTCATCTTCTGTCGTAATGGGCATAACCTATGGCCATGTCCCAGGTTGCTTTTAGGGTACCATTGTGTTTCTCTTCATGGATGGCCATATCTTCATTGGTTTTAACACCTTTTGCCCATGACGGTATAATATTCAGTGAGTAAACTCACTGAATATTATTTACGTTTCCGCCTTTGTTTACGCAGCCTCGCTATTGTTGTAATCCATACTTGTGACCAGACCCCTATATGCGTATTGGAAGTTAGATAGTTCAGTTATGTTGCGTGCGGATAATAAAATGGTGGATTCCTTGCGTCGATTCTAAACATATGAGATATAACATTGGCGACGAGTGATAAACATGGCCAATCACCTCAATCTCCAAATGCCGCCCTTCGATCCAGATGTGGATGTCGGAGCGAGTGTTGCGCCCAAGTGGAAGCTCTGGGTTGCCGATTTTACAACTTTCCTCGTGGCAAACGATATCACTGATAAAAAACGCCAGCGAGCCATGCTGCTTTTCATGTCTGGACCTCGCGTTCGAGATATATTTCGACAATTGCCCGATACTGGAGATGATGACGATTTTGATACTGCTTTAGAAAAACTGAATGCCCATTTCGAGCCTCAGAAGAATCGTATCTACGAAGTTTATAAATTTCGTCAAGCCAAACAGCAGCCCCACGAGACTATCGATAACTATCATACACGCCTTCGAGCCCTGGGGGCAACCTGTGAATTTCACGATCTAGACTTTGAAATTCTGCTACAAATTGTTCTAAACGGCTCATCCAGTCGACTTCGAAAACAAGCCTTGCGGGATAATAACATGACGTTACAGAATTTGCTTCTGGCTGGTCGACAGGAAGAAATGAGTCAATTTCAAGCCGCTGATATTGAAGGAAAAGAGAAAGACGAAATCAGCTATGTCAAGAGACGGGATCATAATAATCATACACAAAGAAAACCTCAGCCTAGATCTGCCAGAAAAACCTGCTACTGCTGTGGAGGGGAATGGCCTCATCAAAACGGAAAATTTCCAGCAACAGGCCAAACATGCAGGAAGTGTAACAAGCTTAATCATTTTGCGAAACAATGTCATATGAAACAAGGAAAAATGAACAATACAGCAAGAAGAAACACCGTTATACGCCCATAGACATTTCAGATAATAGCAGTACTTCAGGTAGTGACGCTGACTATTGTTATGCAATCGGTACAAAAGTTAGGAAGTCCAAGCCTGAGATGAATATCACTATGAATGGTCAAGTTGTCAAGTTTACAATAGACACTGGATCCTCCATAAATGTAATCAGCCATGCGGTTTTCAAAAAGCTCCGAAATATCAATTTACAGAAAACCACAATTAAAGCATTTCCTTTCAACTCTGCAACACCCGTCCAGATGAAAGGGAAATTTGATACAACACTGGAAACTAAACGTAAATTCACTGTTGCCACAATCTATGTCACAGTGGATGACGGAGGTTGTCTTCTCAGTTCAACAACTGCACAAGAATTGGAAATTGTGCGTCTCAATCTACATTCTGTTCAGACGCCTACACCACAGACCACGGAATTGCCGGAACTGGAACGTGTCCAGGACCCTGGATTAAAAGACATTTTGCGCAAAAACGCAGCACTCTTCGGTGGGATTGGAAAATTAAAAGATAAACAGATTCAGCTCAACATAGATCCAGATGTCCAACCTGTAGCACAACAACAACGTCGGACTCCTTTCCATTTAAGACAAAAGGTGGAACAAGAATTACAGAAACTTGAATCTCAAGACATAATTGAAAAAGTACCTGATACTGAATCTACAGACTGGGTCTCACCTATAGTGGTGGTACCAAAGAAAGATTATAAAATACGTGTGTGTGTGGATATGCGAGCTGCAAACACTGCCATCAAGCGAATAAGGCACCCGATCCCGACCGTTGAAGACATATCATTAAATCTGAATGGTTCCAAATTCTTTTCCAAGTTGGATATGTCACAGGCCTACCACCAGTTGGAACTGTCACCAGGAAGTCGCACTATAACTACTTTCACTACCCATGCTGGTCTGTACCGATACAAACGTCTAAACTATGGAACAAATTCTGCAGCAGAGATATTCCAGCATACTCTTACACAAGTACTACAAGGCCTCAAAGGAGTTATAAATATTGCAGATGATATTCTGGTCTTTGCACCTACAAAGGAAGAACATAACAAAGCGCTGCATGCTTGTCTTCAACGACTTCGAGAACACAACTTGAAACTAAACCTAAGTAAGTCCAAATTTCAGAAACGTAATCTCGAATTCTTTGGTTTCATTTTTTCCGACAAAGGCAAACAGCCAGATCCAAAGAAGATTTCAGCATTTGTAAACAGTGAACAGCCTAAAACAGCAAGTGAAGTGAGAAGCCTTCTCGGAATGGCAAACTACAGTGCACATTTCATCAAAGACTTTGCTACGATTACAGAGCCATTGCGTCAACTAACTAGAAAAGATGCCCACTTTGCATGGACAGAAACGCACCAAGAAGCCTACGACAAGCTAAAAACTACATTGATCAACAGTCCCGTCATGACGTACTTTGACATTTCCAAAGAAACGAGTATCCTTGTCGATGCAAGCCACGTTGGATTATCCGCCATCTTATCGCAAAAAGCACACGGGTCAAGTGAGTCACAGATCATTGCCTATGCTAGTAGAGCGTTGACTGACACAGAGAAAAGGTATTCTCAGACTGAGAAGGAGGCCCTTGCTATAGTATGGGGAATTGAACATTTCCATCTATATATATATGGTGCTCCATTCGTGTTGTACACGGACCATAAACCACTAGAATTCATCTACAAAAACCCGTTGTCGAAGCCAGCTGCCAGGATTGAACGGTGGATGTTACGGCTGCAGCAATACAACTTTTCAGTCGTATACAAATCCGGTACAGATAATCCCGCCGATTATTTGTCGCGCCATCCTAGCAACATGAAATACAAACGAAATGACATTGCAGAAGAATACGTGAACTTTATTGCAAACGCTGCAGTACCAGAAGCCTTAACAATGAAGGATATACAAGAAGCTACTCAACAAGACAACACCCTTCGTGCATTGAGAGCTGCAGTTCAAACAGGACATTGGAATGTCGATAATTTGAAGCCTTACCAACAGATCAAGGATGAAATCACCGTTGATCACACTCATAATATACTTCTCCGCGGTACGAGAATAATTCTACCGGCATCGTTACAAGACCGCGTAGTCAAACTGGCCCACGAAGGACACCAGGGACACTCGAAAACTACAGCTCTTCTACGAGAGTATATCTGGTTTCCATACCTCGGAAAGTTAGTTAAGGCAGACATTGACCGCTGCCTAGCATGTCAATCATTGGCACAGCCCAATCCACCAGAACCACTACTGTCAACGCCTATGCCCGATCGTCCATGGCAAGATATAAATATTGATTTCTGTGGACCATTTCCATCAGGCCACTACATTTTGGTAGTCATCGACCGCTACTCCCGTTTTCCAGAAGTGGAGATATTAACATCGACATCTGCGAAGAAAGTTATTCCGAAACTGGACACTATCTTTGCCCGTCATGGTTTACCCTCAACGTTAACATCAGATAACGGCCCACCCTTTCAAAGTGAAGAGTTCAAACGCTATCTACAACACCTTGGAATAACGCATACCCCATCAACACCTTTATGGCCTCAAGGAAATTCGGAGGTAGAGGCATTTAATAAGCCGTTGGAAAAAGCTATACGAGCAGCACACGTCGAAAGCCGCCCATGGCAGCAAGAACTTTCCAAATTTCTGCTAAATTATCGCTCAACACCTCATTCTACTACTCGTGTACCTCCAGCACAGCTACTCTACAATCGTAAGATACAAGGCAAGTTACCAACTCTGCACAAAAACTCAGTAGTAAACAGACATAAAGAGGCGAAAGATAATCAAACCCTCAACAAAGAAAAGGCAAGAAAATACGCTAACGAGCGTCGAAGAGCGAAAGAAAGTCATCTTCAAGTCGGCGATACAGTGCTAATAAAACAAACGAAAACAAACAAGCTCAGCACAAACTTCGGCACAACTCCGTACACTGTAATTTCTGTAAAGGGATCGAGAATAACAGCAGAACGTAATGGTCACAAGATCACCAGAAACGCGTCGTTTTTCAAGCGGATTAACGAGAACATTGTTGATGACGAATCTGATATTGACGGTGAAATAGAGAGGAATCACGAAGATAATAGACTGTTTCCGAAACACGACCTATGTCAGTAAGACGCCCGTTGGAGGTCTTGCACGAGCGCGGCCAGGGCTATCCCCCAAAATCATCGGGCGTCTTGATGAAAATCCTTACACACTTTTGCAAAAACATCGGTCGTCATCAAGACCGGTGATTGAGACAAATTATTTCAAACTTGAAAGTTTTAAATTGAGTTCAATTTTATAGTTTACGGAAATTCAACATTTGATCTATCATTTCGAGGTAAAATCGCTCTCTAACATGGAAAAATACGCTTTTTAAACACAGTTTTATTTTGTCAACTGTTTCCACGAAAATTTCATCGCATGCTTCCGCTTTGAGACACTGGCCTAGCAAATCGTGGATCTGTGTATCTTTTCGGGCAAATGCATAGAGCGTTCACAGCATCACAAACAATTTCGTTGCTGCCCCTGAAGACTTCTGGAAATTGGAACAGACAAAGAAGAGCATAAATTTTTTCTTTCCTGAACCTGAACTCCACTTTCGTACTGTCGTCAAATCAAATATTTCGTATTACCAATAATATGACTGATGCAGTGCAAATTTCGTTGATTAAATTTATGATTATGAAGCAATAACAGATCATGAACATCAGAAATATTATTGTCGTGTAAATTTAACATCACATCACTATTTTGAGAATTTCTTTTCATTTCGAGAAACCTATTGAATGTTGGCGCGAAAGATAGGTCGTCCTAACAAAGGTTGCATTTTCGGAAACAAAATTTGATGAGAACGACGACTGTCCTCGCACCAGGCCTCCAACGGGCGTCGTCTTGAGATAGGTCGTGTTTCGGAAACTCTCTAATAGCACACGTGAACAACCAGAATTACGAAGATCAACAAGGGCAAGGACACAAACTAGGCTTTACGGAGAGCCAATTGACTCCAGCATAATATCTTGACTTTTTTTTATTCTTGACTTATTTTATTATTGTTTTGTTTTCTTTCAAAAAGGGGAGTGATGTTGTCATCCATACTTGTGACCAGACCCCTATATGCGTATTGGAAGTTAGATAGTTCAGTTATGTTGCGTGCGGATAATAAAATGGTGGATTCCTTGCGTCGATTCTAAACATATGAGATATAACAGCTATGGTGGCATTTCTCATCACCAGCGGAATTTTATCTCTTTATAATATAATATTCTTTAATTTATATAATCTCGTTAGATCCCTTTACGACACTTATTTTAAAGTGCAATAATATGTCTTCGCATATTTTTATAAAGGGTCTCATAACACCCTGCACGCAATCGCGATAAGTTTTCTCAAAAATTCGTTATATCGAGGGTATTTGTGGTCAGGGGATCGGAAGTTTGGTTCGTAATAACGAAAGTTCGTTATATCCAGGGTTCGTTATACAGGGAGTATTTACGGTAGGATTTACTTCCCAGAATCCAAGGGACCGGAGTTTTAGTTCGTAATAGCGGGAAGTTCGTTATAAACGGGGTTCGTTATAGCGGGATTCCACTGTAGGTGAAACCCATTCTTAGATGATGCTTTCGGCGAATGTTCTGGTCATGAGACTAAAACCGGAAATGACTATACAATACAACTTTTCCAAAACACGCGATTGGAAGATAAACCTAGTTGCTTATTGTTGTCTGCGCAGTTTCCTATACCTGGAGGTTCGTTATATCCGGGGTTCGTTACCTCGGGATTCCACTGTAGATATACTCCTCAGAAAATAGCCAATATAGGTTGATGATTGTTGTCTTTCCATTTCCATGAAAAATCAATATGTCGCTTTTTGGCTGCATAAACCCTTTCAAAGACCGCGTTTATTTACTGTAACAAATAGTCTCCCATACTACCCAAAGCTAACTTGCTTGAGCATGTCTTCTTGGCCTTTGCAGTTTCTCGAAATGCGTTTGAAACCTATAGAAGAAACGTTTGCTGTGCACGCTATAGTTTGAAGTTGGCAAAAACCTCAAAAACAACTTTTTGACAGCCTACAACTGTTTTTGAAAAATTAAATACTAGAAAGGAAGAAAACAATAAATTGCCCATATTTTTTTTACTTCACTCACCCATATTTTGGTCGTCCATATTTTGGTGCTCTGAGCTAACCCCACTCACCCCGAGGAAGATCAGACTTTATTCTACTTGCTTAATGAAATCGATTTATGCAAATTACGCGGCAAACGAATAAAGGCCTGATACAACAAATAAAATTTTGTAGTTAGAATTATAGGTACCACGGCAAATGAAAACCTCAGATCTCAATTGACATCGATTCATCTTCAATATACTAATACACAAAACAAACAATTGATCAAAACGTTGATCTCACAATGGACATTCCAACAACTAGTTCAGTTATTACTCTAATCAAAAACTCATAAATTCAAAAGTATTACCCTGGGGTCTTCAACTGCATCTTTTACTTTGCGAAGGAATGTAACGGCTTCTCTACCGTCTATAAGTCGATGGTCATAGGTTAAAGCAACATACATCATGGGTCGTACGAAAACCTGAAATAGTAAGTGTAAAAATTCACACAGAAGTGGGTATTACACGTTCAGAGATCACACTCGACAAGAATGTCTTCTTCGGTCATAAAGTATTAAATAAACTATTAAATATCATTCACTGTAACCAATTGGCTACAGGTCCTGACTTGCATTGCATTCAAGAAATATTATGTTAGAGTAATATCTGGCATCATTGAAAGTGTGTTGAATGAGCAGATTCTACTTTTCATTTGATGTACCCTCACATCAAGTTCTATAAACATATGGGAATGTGTGAAGGTTGCAATGTTGTCATTGAGTTGTACAAGGCAATAATCGGAGACAAAAGTAAACCCTGCGGGCTTTACTTCAATTGAAAAGAAGCAAAAGAATATTTTATGTTCAGCATATTGAACGGAATAAAATTAATATTATTTTACTTTACTCCGTACAATATTCCTGCATGCAACAATGAAAGAGACACAAAGAGATCTACTGTTTGCTGATATATTGAAAGAACTGCAAAGACGTTTGTCGGGCACAACACTGGCTGTATTCGTTCTATTTCTTAAATACGCATTGGTATATAAAGAGGTAGCCCTCTTATTTTTAATGACTTGATCATCTCTCATAGTCAGCAATGCTGGCTCAGAAAACCCATTCGGGCCCTCAACTTCCGGTTCTCATTGATAGATGATGAAAAACTCTTCGAGACAATTATAAGTTGCTATTCGAATCCTGCTGAAGCTTACCAGGAAGATAGAATGCAAAAATAAATGACTTCATTAACATTGCCGAGAAAAATGCCTCAACACGTTACATTAAGCAACTTTGCAGCAAAATAACACCCCGATTTGATAATCTATTAAAGACCTTCACACATTACCTTTGTTAACATATCTCAAAAAACCTGCTTCACTGATTTCAGATCTGAAAATGGTTTTCAAATCTGACGAAACATACGTGTCGTGAATTTCGCCATTTTCGCGACCAATTTTACTACAAGTCTACTATGAAACTACAATGGGACCCAGCTTTTCATCCGCATGTTTATCGTCAGGTGCAAATATTTTATAATATATGTATGCAGCAGTTCAGTGCAAACAAGACATTGCCACTGCCATGGAATACTTCCAGGCTGATAAAAATGACAAGTAAGGATCTCCCCGAATTTTAGCAGAGGCTGTCGGCCTGGCGCATTTTGGTCTTCCTGGCCATGGGTTGAGTAATTTAGTAGTGTTGCTTTCTCCCTTTTATACCATTGGATTGCCATACAAACCTATTTTGGTATTCCGACGATAAATATTAACGTTATTTTGCTTTTATATGCCTTATTCTACTAAAATTAAGGTTTCATGAATATACTGCACTTCCATTTTCTCCTGACCAATATTCAATGCTTGTTTTCGGCAAATAATTATGCACTGGGTTCAGCCCCCCCCTAAAACGGTTTTCTAAATTTAAGATAAATCTTAAAATTTGTGAAAATAGTTTAATTTGGGAATTGCTGAGAGAAGAGCGAGGATAATAGCACATTGATTCTGCACAAGATAAATTTTGAGTCTAAAATTGTATGGTACAAATATCCAAGAAATGTACTATCGACAAACTATTTTGTTAAAAGGGTTACTTTTTGGCCGACTCTGCATATTTTAAATAAACAATCAATGAAAAGTACTTACCTGTCCATTTTCAGCAACAGGTCTTTCTTTTATAGCATGTAGACCAAGAATAGCCGACTGAGGTGGATTTATAATTGGAGTGCCCATCAAGGATCCAAAAACACCACCATTAGAAATAGTGAAAGTGCCACCATCCATGTCTTCAATTGCGAGTTCACCAGTTCGTGCCTATACATCATATGTGAAATAATGTCAGAAAATTATAGAGTAAAATTTAATACCCTGCTTGTCCGTACTTCTACAAAACGTGCCCAAAGCAACGCTGGAAACCCAGGTAGAAATTACGACAGTGCAATAAAACTTAAATTCATATCTAAAATAGAAGATGAAGATGAAAGGCGTCCACCCTTAAAGCGTTTCCGCCAATTCAAGAAAAAATAAAACTGATTGGAGTGAAAATAAGCTAAAGAAACATGAATATAGCACTAAGTTTTTTAAACCAAGCGCTGCATTTAAGGAAACAACTGCAAAGGCAAACTGGCTCAAAAACTTAGAATATCATAGCTCTTTTATTTTAATTACTAATGTTATGGAAATAAAATATATATTGATTGAAATTGCCCACAGAAAATATACGAACCTTTTCACCAAGAATGTTAATTCCTCGTTCAATATCTAGATAATTCATGGCTTGTACATCTCTTAACACAGGGACTACGAGACCCTGGAAGAAAAAAAATCAAATCAGATATGGTTTTGAAAAATTAAAAACTGTAATTACTGTAAACTGCATTATGTAAGCGATAATAAAGGAAAAGGTTCCTGATACCTTCGGAGTAGCTACTGCAACACTTATATCAACATAGTCACGATAAACAACATAACCATCTTCGATAACTAAAACAATAAAAGGAATATCTCTTTTAGCATTATTAGGACAGGAAAGTGGATTGAATTCTAATAGATTGTTTCAGAAACACGACCTATCTCACTGGGATGCCGGTGGAAGGTCTTACACAAGCTTGGTCAGGGCTATCCCTCCAATATCATCGGCCGTCTGGCTAAAAACCCTGACACACTTGCGCAAAAATATCGCTCCTCATCAAGACCTATGATTGAGACCAATTATTTCACATATCTTTACATCTTTACATCTTGAAATTTTTCCTCAGACAATAAAATTTAACACAATGTTCGCATAGTTTTGGCAATGTCACTTGTACAAATGACGCATTGAATTCCATTATGGCAATTTTGTAGAGAAAGAATGGCTTTGCACTCAGCAACAACAACGCTATATGCGAATCTTGTTATCTTGCATCACATTCAAAACTTGCTGAGAAGGGGTGATTGGTTACATCAAGGTTTGGGAGGTGTGCCTGACGCAAGTCCAGGCAGGGCCATCGGACAACAAACTTGATGTTTGATGCGTACTTGGTGAACAGCCAGGTATTCTTATGAAGGAAGAGATAAGTTCACAAGAGTATAATATGCCGCCAGTAAGGAACTTATTCATAACCGTAATTGTTATCACTGTTAAGAAAAGCCTCCAGTGAGTATGAAAATTTCTGAGATGCTGACTGAGATGCTGAATCAATGAATTTCCTCCCTCTGCAACTGAGCGCTAATAGTCAGGGAATGGGTAAAAAATGTTAGAGCAATCTAAAGAACTTTCATTTCAAAAAGTTTTGAAAAGTAATTCAAAGTTTGTATCCTCTAGTTAAAGCAATTTATTAAAAAAACGTTACAATTGGGATAGTCAAAACAATGTGATGTGCAACATTTACTCAAACGACCCGCCATGACGTAACAGTTTTCGGGAGTACCTATTTTCAATATCAAATTATGTCCAGAACAATGGTAGAGAAGACAAATGTCTTAAAACTAAATGCAAAAGATTTGTACATTAAGTAGTGCAGAGACTGACAAATATACCAACTTGAGTTGAGTTAAAAACAAAAATAGAAAGAGCGTTCCAAGAACTTGATTATCACTATGATGTAACGGTGTGAACAAATTTATCGTAAAAAAGTAGCCCAATTAAAAAGGAAATTTAAATAACTAATGTAGATCAGCAGAGTGTAGACTTTCAAAAAAACAAAAAAATGACAACATAAGTCAAATATTGTTGCCCAAAGCACTTCAACAAAAAAGCACATTCATCATATGTGCTTGCGGAATGCCGCGGAGGGCGTAATTACAGAATGTACTTTTTAGGTGGGAGTATATTTGAGATAAAGATTATTAAAAAATTCGCGGAAAGTCTCAGTATGCCAAACAATTTTTGTATATCCAATAAAAGTCTAGCCGTAGTGCAAAAGCATACTAAGATTTTACAGGCCAGAGGTCATTACTGGGCAACATAAAAATACCACTAATTAAACCACTAGATTCACTAATAAAACTGACCTGCGTTGACAACAGGCATTGACTGAAGGGCATAGCTGGCTGCTTTTGTAAATGCAGACATAAAGCCCAGCTTCAATCCATGATGCTTTAAGAATGTATCTTTGTGTTGTTTGCGCATTTCAATGGCATTGCTGTAAGAGGAAAAGATAATCTCTAATAACAGAAATTTGATTAATATTCATGATCATACATACCGTATTTCCTCTAATGAGCTCCCGGGCGCTTATTAAATATCTTGCAAACTTTGGTGGGCGCTTATTAGAGGGGGCGCTTCAAAGAGGGGGGGGGGCTTATTTCACAGTCCTGAAATTTTAAAATTAAACAACACAAAAAACAAAAGAATAATCTTATATAGTTCCGAATGTTATTCAATATCAGGCAGTCAAGACCAACTTCCACTGCTCATCTTAACTGCATTGCATTTTCCAAACGCTCACGACCCGATGAAAGTGTTTTTCCAGCCTTAAAGAGTTTCTACGTTATTATTTGAACAAAACAGTGAAAACGTAAGGATTCTATTAACAGCCCTGGGCACTTAATAGAGGGGCGCTTATTTCACACTTTTTGATTTTAGGGTGGGCGCTTATTGGAGGGGGGGTTAAAAGAGGATGGGCGCTAATTAGAGGAAATGCGGTATAAATTTATAATAAGCTTATATCATGAAAGAAACTTTCGGGTGACTCGCAAAAGATAGCTTATAGGCATATTTTGACTGTATTATCAGTGAACATATTTTATCAATATCAAAGACCAACTTTGCAAACCTTACTTAATCTAACCCATTTGGCGACCATTTACTTTTTCAGCTTTAACTCCTGGACGTAAAAGTTCATGGACTTTCAGGCTTGAATGCAGCAAATTGAAAAACAGATTTTTCCCACCATTTCACAGCTCATTTTACTGCCCCCTAAATTCTTGAAGCTGCAATATTCTGGTTTCGGTTTTATATCTAGTTTTATCAAAAATAAAGCACTTTTATATTCCAAAACACATTTAAATCTAGTTGTTATTGAATTAGTTGCTCATAACTGCTTATATTATTGTTCAAAACAACAAGGTTACTTCTTACAAAATTTTTTTGTTCCGCAGAAGTAATGCATAAAAATTGTGAAGAAACGATGAAGAAAAACATCTCCCATCACGAATTTGTAGTGTAGTGCATTTTCAAAACTCTGTACCCCATTTTCCAATTCACAAAGTAAGCGTTAAATGTCCAAAGGCATGAATTTTTGTGGTATAAATCGATAAAACGCCATTGGGGCTTATTCGAGGGGGGGGGGGCTTATTAACAATTTGTAGTCCTAGGGTGGGAGCTTATTCGGGGGGGGGGCAATTCGAGGATTTACGGAACGGCAGATGTTAAATTTTGAAATTCGGTTATTAACGCCCCTCTTTACGCCTCCGAAAATGCGAATTCCTGAAAAAAGTCGGGCACAAAGAAAACTGGGGCGAGGCCGATGTGACGCAGATGCTGGAGAACATGAAATTTATTTTATTGTGTTCAGTACCAAAGATCGGACCAAAATTCAACGTTTTGCACATGTATAGTCAAAACGAATTCGTATTTAAAATTTTCAACTATGTCAGGCACTAGTTTAGCATTTAAGAAATCTGTCGATGCCTCGTTTATTATGAACCTCGTAGGTTTTTTCACAAAAATGAGGATGCTCTGCTCACGCTTATGCTGCAAGCAGACGGGTTTTTCGATCTCAACATCGCAGTCCCGAGCGAGCTTTATAGCAAACAATATGAATTCAAAATGTATTGAACTAAAGAGGAACAAACTCTGTTTTAGAAAATCGCTGGGCCTAGCAGGTCCTGGCACAGGTACAGCAGAATTCTGCTATTTTGGACTAATAACGCATGAAAATAACCCTATTTTGTCTTATCTGATGTGAATTTGAAGCAGCAGCTCATATTTTTTTGATAATATTTCAAGTGTAGTTATGGTCATAGCTGTATAGAAAAGCCAGAAAATCCAGTCCAGGAGTGTAAATATTATTGTCCAGAGATCGAAGATTTCACAAGTTAAATGTGAATTCGAATAAACGTTTTCCAGTAGAATGTTGGGCTTCATCCTGGTGCTCTTGTTTTTATCAAATTTATCTGAGTTTGTCAATAACATACACCTTTCCTTTGCCTTTGGCTTCAATGTAACAACCAAAATATATAATTTATAATAAGAATTCTATGGTTATGCCAACCAAAAAAATTCAACTTGGGCAATTTTTAACAGCGCATCATCACTTTAGCATTTCATAATCTTTGACAAAAGCCCGAGCTACAAATAAAAAGTAGTCCCTAATTATCTTCCAAAACAAAGCACACGGCAAAACCTGATAAAATAGATCATAGAACTGATGGTAACGATAAACAAATTTATATCAGGAACGTTTGCTAGTTGTTTCATCACGCAACGGAAAGGAAGGAAAAGGTTGAGTGATGAATAGAAAACCACGCGAGGCGTATGAATACTGGAAAAATCCATTGCCATTGCATAAGTTTTAGGGTAAATTTTCAGCCTTTAACAATGCCGAAAATAAAAAAAACGGGGAGATATCAATAAGCTTGGTAATGATGATGTTGAAATGGTTTGAAAAACATTTGTATTTATCATTGAAAACAATAGAGAAAACCGGAAGCGACGTTGTTTTTTCCACACTGAAGCGAAAGAGAGAAGTCGATTCCGTTCTGGCATGTACGTCACACAACCTCGGCCCTGATCGTTTTAGGTTGCGCGACATTGTCCATAAATGACTTGAAAATCGCACTTTTGGAGGCGTGAACAAATGTGTTAATGAGCAGATACCAAAGTTTAAAACTGCAGTACCCGTTTTTACGTCAAAAAACTACTCAGAAATGAAATTTAAGAAATGGTGAGAATAGACCTTTAAGGATTGAATTTTAACGAAAGGGAAAACACACATGTTCTTTGGGGAGTTTTGATCAGTATATAATCCGAAGTCATAAATAACAACTAGTGCCTTCACTAAAGAAGAAGCACCAAACAGGAAGGAGTAACTAATTTCAATACTAATATGATACAACTAGCCAACATTACCTCATATCTACTTCATTAAAAGTTGTAAGCATTGCATTCACATTCTGGGCATCCTTCAGGCGTTGTGAAATTCTCTGCCGCATTCTTGACATTTTAACCTGAACATGTAAACATTATCAAATTTAATAAAATTTAGATTATCAAAATTAATAAACACAAATAGGAATGCACAAAATCGCTCACGCAACTTCAGGTAATATGTGCTCAGTATTAATTAAAAAGCAAAATTGTTCATATTTTACTAACACGTGTTTCTCTACGACTTCCGGTCAGGACAGTCGGTGCTTCTTTGACTTCACCTTTATGAA
This sequence comes from Sanderia malayensis, assembly GCA_013076295.1. NCBI lineage: Eukaryota > Metazoa > Cnidaria > Scyphozoa > Semaeostomeae > Pelagiidae > Sanderia > Sanderia malayensis. Next base: position 153,919 of record RQOL01000906.1, on the reverse strand, counting down.
CGGAGGATTGACTTGCCGGAGGAGATGGCATTGGTGTTGGCTTGATGTCTTTTAAATGAAATGACGGCTTCTCTGCCACTGAATGAAACACAAAACATAACACCATAGCCGTGCAGATTAAACCAACAACATCCCAACCACAAAACAAAGGCATTCCCTCTGTTATGAGAAGTCAGGACAACAACAAGCATAGCATCAACAGGGGACAAAAATCTAGGGACAATTACGATGTTTTCAATTGTTGCACGGGCTGTTCACTCCCCCCTCTTTGCCAAGACAATGTAGTCTCTAGAGATAGTGTTATTAGATAGAGAAAGCATTTTGTTCGTGTGATAATCACAGTGGTCCGCTTGAGAGAACAACGTTTCTTTTGGGGGTGGGGGTTAAGTACAAAGAAAGAAGTTTGCGGGTGGATAGACTTTTTTGTAATTTTGCACATGTCCCAAGGACCTTTTTCCCCGGTTGATGGCTCAAACTCTGAAATCGTTATTTTACAATAATTTTAACTGGCCAGTTATACCAGTAAAAAAATAACACTCAAATAACACAGAAAATCATCGATTAAATAACAAGTTTGATGACTGGAAAATTAATGGGATTATAACTTTATATTTCACCTGGAGAAGTTGGCGGAGATTGACTGGATGTCTCAGGAGGTATTGAGGAATGAGGAATCTCAACTGTAGGAGAAACTTCATCCACTTTTTCTTGCGTCTCGGCGATTGAAGAATCTGAGCCAGCTGCAATAGAAATGAAATAAAACACATAGAGAAATCGCAAGTATAAAGTAGAAAATACATGCCAAGCTTTAGGTAGAGAATTAACGATGCAAGCTTATACCTCCAATCTGAATTTTAAAGAGCTGATCTCCTTTTTCTACCTTCTCACCATCATCAACAAATAACTCCACAATTACTCCCGACGTATTTGCAGTTATTGGAATGCTTGTCTGAAAAAGAAAATGCTTTTGTGAGCCAATATATTCTCCTAAGGTAAATGTGTCAAAATTCCACCCATGCATGCAGCAACAATAGCGCTTATGTCGGAGATCGTCCTTTCGTTGACCTAACTTCTGGCTTCCAGATCGTCAATTCAAATAGAATAAACTCCAATGACTCCAGAAGACTATTAGTTAAATCGTGTAACATATGAAAATAGTTCGCAATAGCGGGAGTTCGTTGTACAGAAGATAAAGTTTTTTATGAAGAATTCCAAACACAAATGGGCCGAAATGTCTATTGAACCCTCCCTCAAGTATTCGCAATTAAGTGGCACACTATATTGTCCCAAAACAGTTTACATGATTACATCAGTTATATTTCGAAAGGGAAATTTTCACAAGCATTTTTCAGACAAGCATTCAGCTCATTTATAGCTACCTAGAAAGCCGATACCAGAGGGTTAAAATTGGAAGCCTTAAAAGTTCACCACAAAAAATCAAAATCGGTGTACCACAAGGATCTGTTCTAGGACCCATGCTCTTTAACATCTTTTTAAATGACCTATTTCTATCGAATCTAGAGTCAAATATATGCAATTTTGCCGACGATAATACCATATATGCATGTGGTAATAATCTCATAGAAATAATCTGTAGATTAGAAAATGACCTAGCTCTTTTGTTAGATTGGTTTTCCGAAAATGGGATGGTACCAAATCCCAAAAAGTTCCAGCTAATGTTTCTTGGTCTGAAAAATAATAATTCTTTACGCCTTAATGTTAATGGTCATAAAATTCCATCGGCAGATAACGTAAAACTTTTAGGACGTCAATATGGATATATTGACAAAAAGCTAACGTTAGACGTGAATATTAAAAGTCTTTGCTTGAAGGTCAACAATAAAGTTAGTGCCTTCGCAAGACTCAGCCCCTATCTCACTCTAGATCAAGCAAAATTATTATGCAACTCGGTCATCATATCCAACTTCAATTATTGCCCTCTGGTGTGGACTTTCTGTAGTCAAACGGCAAACAATATGGTAAATAGAACCCATAAACGTGCTCTACGGGTGCTCTACCAGGAATTTGAATCTTCCTTTGATATGCTATTGACTCAAAACAACAGCCAGACAATACACGTAAAAAATCTGCAACAAGTAATGATCGAGGTCTACAAGACGATACATCATCTTAATCCATCCTATCTTTGGGAATTTCACGAAAAGAAAGAAATGAGATATAACTTAAGAGTAAATGATCTCTGTAAGCTTCCAAAGGTCAAAACACGTTTTGCCTGTCAGTCAATATCATTCAGAGGGAGTCTCCTTTGGAACACCCTTACTGACACAATTAAAATGAGTCCAACCCTTGCCGCTTTCAGAAATAAAATAAAATCCTGGACTGGTGAGCAATGCACCTGTAGATTATGTTTTTAAATTAGTATTTATCTGTATAAATTAGTCTTAGCCTTTGGAAATTAAAAGTAGGTTTCTTTGTAAGTTGGATTAAATTAGTACCTTGTACTAGTCTTACTTAGTGTAGACGTAATATCCAACGTTAAATATAGACAGGGAATTATCCCCTACAAACTAACAAACAGGATAACCTTAAATTTTAATGTTTCACATGAAAGCCAAGACAAAGAGGATCAGAAATCCGAGATGGGACATTTCGAAAAAGTGACGGGGGTCACGTCATCGCTCATCAAAGTATTGCACCATTGGTCACGGTCAGAAAAAAATCAACTATCTTACATTGTAAACCTGAATATCTATTTAGAAAGAGCATAAAGAGTTATGCAAAAAATATTAAGGAACTTTATCTTTAACATAAACAGTTGAGGAGATATCGGCAGTCGAAGATGTTACAATTCAGGGGGTAAAAAAAGAAATGAAATTACCTGAATTCTCCAATATTACCAAAACATTGGCACAAATATTGAACTACATATACCATCTCATTGATGGAAAGCATTTCAAGTTGATTTCAGCGAAAGAAATGTTTCAAAAACTGAGTTTACATAATGTGCAGGGTGTCTGAATTCCTGACATTACCCCCCGATTTTTTGAAAAATCCATTTTTTAATGATTTGGGGTGAAATTTTTGATGTAGAGTCAACTCTGCTTAGGTTGAACACCCTAGGGAAGCGTGAAAATGCTCGAATTACAACATATTCGAATTGTAGAGGTTTACTTTTATAAGAATTAATTGTTTAGTGATCCTTAGGAACGGAGAACTCCGTTCGAAATATGTAAAGTTCGAACTACACGAGTTAGAATTATGCAGACATGACTGTAAATTGTATTCCACTAGTAAGAACTCATTAAAAATGCTTTTCTGTAGCAATTTGCTCTTCAATTAGATATCAACTTGTCAAATAAAAGCTAATAAGTCATCAAAATTAGGGGGTAATATCAGCATTGCTGAAACCAAGATAAAATGAATTAAAGTGTATAGAAAAATTGTCAGCGAAAAAACCTCACTAATATTTTATGGTAGCCATTCGTCTCATGAGCTATCACTTGATATAAAATCGGAGACATCCCATTTGCTCTCCTTGCTTTCACTTAACTAAGAATCATTTTCGCTAGCGCCTTTTTATGATTGGTTACAAACAGATTCGCTTGTCGGTCGATGCTTGTTGTTTATCTTGCTTTACTTTCAAACCATTTCTCTTTCCCTTTGATTTTCGTCTTACTCCTGGTAGTCTTTTCTCTCTTGCTTTCTTACATTGTGTTTGCAGATCTGCAATGTCAAATTCCTCGCTCGCTTCTGAAACAGGCTCCTTTTCCTTTTGCTGCATATTTCTTACAGGAGAAAATTGACTCCCGCAAACAAATCTGGCGGCTGTACTTTTGAATTTTTAATTTTCCAACCCCAAATTCTTAAAATCTATTTGATCGATCATAAAATTGCTGGAATAACACCATTCGTATGGTGGACGGAGTCTTGGTCCGGTGGAGGTAATAGCAATGAAGGCTTATGTTTAAGTTATATATATATATGCGAATCCTAGTTTCAACAAAGTCTTTAAGCGTTATACCAGAATAGGCAGTTGAGCATATGAACTCTTTGACGTGATCAATATCCTCTGGGGCTCATTGAAGATGATTTACTTTATTAAACTACACTATACTGTACTATACTACACTAAACCAGGAGATTGTTCCCTGTTTGCAGGTGGAATTGAGTCAAGTGCAACCTCTTCAGAACTGTTGGATTCTCAAAGCCCTGCAGGTGAAGTTGAACTCAGTTCTGTAACATCAAGTAATACAAGCTTAGAAGAATCCAGTACAGAATCATCATTTTCTCCTGCCACATCTACTCCCGTAACCAGTGACAGAAGAGAAAAAATTGCACAGTTCTTGAAAGATGAGCGTGAAAAGAAGATGAGTCCAAGGGTTTCTATACAGGCACAGCAGCTGAAATGCATGAAAGAGGACCTTGAATTGAAGAGAAAATGTTCTCAAAAAGATGAAGAGACTGAGAAGGAGAAGGAGATGCTCTCTGAAGCAAAAAAATGCGCACCTCTATGGAAAGCATGTCCAATGCATTGACCAATTACATGCAAATGGTGCAACACATGATACAGGCACAGTGGCAACCTCAGCTCTTCCTCCAGCAGCCTTACCATTCAGGTGGGAGAAGCCATCAGCTCTACAATTTAACACCAGAGATACAACAGATGGAGCCTGGCAGAGATCAAAGGCAACCACAGTACCAAGCCTCTCAAAATCAAGTACAAAGGGAAGGGGAATCATTTATGTCTATCATAGATTACCAAAACTGAATTAAATTTAAAAAATGGTAACTAAAAATATCATTCAAAATATTTCATGAATATTGTGCTGATCTTTTCCCCACCACTCTCATTATTGTGCATGACAGGGCTTTGAATCTGGACTGCAGGATGTTCAAACTCTCTCTCTCCTACTTTCTGGCAGCTGTTTCCTTCTCAATTCCAATATTTTCACCTTCAGCTTCCCGAATCTAGCCTTTAGCCTTCCAAATGCACACTCTACTACCATCCTTGCAGAAGAAAGCCTCTTTCCAAAAAATTGCTTTGGATCTGTACTTCCACCTTTTGCAAATTCCTTCATCAAGTATGGTAGTAGAGGATATGCAGGGTCCCCAAGAATACAAATGGGTACAGCATCTTCACTCAGTACAATTTTCCTCTTGCAATTTGGAATAGTTCCATCACTAAGCATTTGGTTCAACTGGGAATTTGCAAATACCCGTGCATCGTGCACACTACCAGGCCATTTGATGTTGACATCCATGAAGCAATAGCGATGATCAACACACCCCTGCACATTTAAACTATAGAATCCTTTTCTATTCATGTAGTTGGTAGAGTTTTCAACTGGTTTCTTGATTGGAATACGAGTGCCATCCACAGCACCTATACATTGGGGAAAACCACGAGTCTCAAAAAATTTAGCAGCTAAATCTTTGACTGCTTCTTCAGTCTTTGGTACCTTCATGTAAATTGGAAGAAGACCAGTGCCAATTGCTCTTGCAACTTTATTTACAATATGTGAGACAGTTGAGAGTCTGCATCCAAAAGCATTCGCTGTCTTCCGCATTCTCCCACCATCAAACAAATAGTACAGTGTCAGTGCCAGTTGTGTTTCAACAGACAAAGGCTTGCTCATGTTGGTAGTTTGTGACGAGATCAATGGCCTAATCTGATCACATAATTTGTAAAAACTTTTTCTTGTAATTCTGAAGTTCTCCTTCCACTCGCTTTCAACTGCCTCCCCGCTTTGCAACTTTTGCCACTAAGTGTTACTTCTATCAGGCCTAATCCAGTATTTTCTGGGAGTTTGTCTTCTTCTTCTTCGAATTATAAGGCTTCGCGATGCCATCAATCTTCTCCTCTGTTTTTTCTTAAAGCGAATATATTTCAACATAAGGTTGAAATAGTTTATTTGGAGCCCAAAAGGGTCGTGAAGCCAAGCATCAACGGAAAAAGCATTGTCAATAGAGTACTCACATCCATGTTGTAGTTGGGAAATAATATTTCTGTTTTGTTGAATTTAATTTTTCCGCCAAAATGATCGCATTAACTTGAAAACGAGGGTCAATGTTGCAAATAGAGGTTCTAGAGCACAAAGCGTATCGGATTCATGCATTCACACGAGCCCAAAAGCAATCCGATATGAAAAGCGATCCGAAACGTTTCACCTTCAGAGGGGAGTGATTTGACTCCGGAAAAACGATGCGAAACGTTTCGGATTGGCATGGTGTCGTGTGAACAGAAGGGCTATCCGATATGAAAAGCGATCCGAAACGAAATGAATCCGGCATCGTGTGAACGGGTCCCTTAATATACCATTAATGAACTATCAACACCATCGTATCTTTAATTATTGAATCCAGAAGAATACCAAATTCATCGTTTATTATCTATTAAGTGGTCGTTAAAAACTTAACCTTCTTGGTGCTTGTAAGCAAATAATTCGTGAAGGATAATTCTAATATTCTCGTGGGATTGAAATGTTTCATAAATATCCGTGCCTTTAGAGCCGATACATGACAGAAGAGCCGAGACATTTACTATATTGAGTGTTTCATCTGATACAGTTGCCGTTGAGGCTAAGGAAAAATCAATACATTATTATTAACTACATACCTTATCTGTTTCAATTTCACCAACAACTTCGTCTTCTTCTACCCTGTCTCCAATGCCTTGTTTCAAAAATTAAATACAAAAAATAATTTGCTGGTAAATGGCAAATTGTGCATGCTTCACATAGTATCATATGCCTGGAAATTCATGAAGAGGTGGATGAAACATTGGAAAATATGCAAAACCTCACCTTTATCCCACCTTACATCTCCCTCTGTTATAGATTCAGCAAAAGGTGGTGTATAAACAATTTGATAATCTGTCACTGTAAAATAAGTATATTATCTAGATTACATTGCTGAAAATTATTTACACCTGTAATTCATTTGATTATCTACTGGTTTGAATACTTAATTAATTGCTAAAATATTGTCCTTAATTTCTTGACAAATCTGATAATTTATGTTGATGCACGCGAGATAAATTTTTATCCCTAACAGCACCATTTTGCTGCAAAAATTGTGTTTTGTGCAAAAGTGTGCAAAAGCTAGCCGATGTTAGTTTTGATTTGTGGTGTAAGCACTGATCTGGGGCAAAACTGGGTTCGCCCAACATCACGCAAGCGGCGTCGTTAAATGAAAAGAGAGTTGGATTTCCTTGGCGCCTATTTTTGTCTTTGTTGTTCTAATCAAGTGCATATGCCCATCACAGAAACCAAAGAAACTAAACCGGGTTTGCACCAGTTTCGTGCTCACACTACATTTTGGAAAACTGACTCGGGTACATGAAGGAAGCCGAGTTGAAACTCAACACGGGTTGAACTCAACTCGGCAACTCAACCCGTGTTGAAATTTCAACACGGGTTGAAATTACTGCAAAATCGCATGTAAACGCAAAATATTTTCAACTCGCGGCGAGTTGAAATCAAAGCGTTGCATTGTAGGATATCGGATATTGCATTGTGGGATAACAACAGCCGCATTTATATCACGTGACCTCATCTCAACCCGTGTTGAGATTTTCATGTAAACGCGACGAAAAATAAGGCTAAGGTTAAACGTCGCGCTTCTCATGTGCCGAACCTAATTCAATTAAGTTCGACCGTAGCTCGACCTCAGCACGATGTCAAGTTAGACGTCGAGCCAAACGTCGATCTTAATAGCGATCAGCGTTGTAGCCTAGCAACCACGGCCACAGGGAACACGACCGGCCTAGACCAACCCAGCTTGCTTTTACTTCTTATGAAAATGGCTTTCGACAAAAACCGAATAATTCTCATTCAAAAGTTAATTTCGAAGCGTAGAAAGCGTCATAGATTGCTCGTTCAAGGAGTAGCAATATTAATACAACAAAGGAATTCAATTATACAGTCACTTTTCTTGGCCGTCATGCATTTCATTCTGCAAAACGAAAGAATTCCTCGCAACAGATCCTGCCGAAGGTTTTTAAGAAATACAGGATGGTGGGAGCAAGTGTGGTTTACCTACGACGAAAGGAGGTTTAAACAGACATTGCGTGTTTCTAGAAAAACCTTTGAGTTGATCCTTTCTAGAATCCGTGTAAAACTGGAAAGACAGACTCTGTGCGAAGAACCCATCTCACCCGAGCTACGTCTGGCTATTTGTCTCTATCGACTTGGTAGAGGTGACTACCTATACAGTATCGCTGAAATGGTAGGCTTAGCGCGTTCTACAGTGACAAGAATTGTCAATGAAGTCAATAATGTTATTGTATCTTCGCTGTGGAGAGAATTTGTATCGAGTCACATGCCAAAAACAGAGGAGGACTTCAAGAACAAGATTCTTGACATGGAGGAGTTGTGGCAATTTCCATGTAGCTGGGCAGCTGTCGATGGGTGTCACATCCCCATCAAATGTCCACCCGGAGGCCCAAATTCACGCAAAGAGTACCACAACTTTAAGAATTTTTATTCGATTATTCTAATGGCTCTTGTGGATGCTAAGTACCGCTTCGTTTGGGGAAGTTGTGGATTCCCAGGGAATTCTCACGACTCAATAATTTTGCAGTAAACTTCACTGTGGTCTAGCATTAAGGATGGTAAAGTGATCCCAGACTTTTGTCAGAAAATAGAGAAGGTTTCCATACCACCACTCATACTGGGGGACTCTGCCTTCCCATTTGAAACATTTTTGATGAAACCATACACTAATGCTGTGTTGACCAAAACTGAAAGGTATTTCAACTATAGACTCAGTCGTGCTAGAATGGTGATAGAGGGTGCGTTCGGGCAGTTGAAAGGCAGGTGGAGATTTTTACTGCGAAAATCTGAAAGCAATGTATATGAAATGAAAATGGCTACTTTGGCATGTCTGGTTTTGCACAACATATGTTTGGATTGTGGAGACACAATACCTTCAAAACTTGACTTGACAATGGATCCAACCACCAGTGAAAAGAGAGATAGGGCTACAATCTGTGACCTTTTATTAATGAATTCAAGTCGCAAAGTTTTTAATGCTAATGAAAACAGGGCAACAAAAGTTAGAAGGGCTCTTGAAGTCAAAGTTGCAAATGAGCTAAAGATGAAATAAAGGCAGCTCTAATATTTTGGACAACTCATACAGATAAAACTGATCCACATTTTCTAAATTAAAATGTTTTGTTCCATTATTGTTCTGTTTTTAAAGTTATGTTGACATATTATAATAACAAGTTACAAAGACATAAAAGTTTTACTGCAGTCATCTGTCTCAACAACATGATTGATTTGATTCATGAAGTTTTCTATTGGTTCGTCTATGGGTGCCTGGCTCTGTGCATTTACTCTTGCTCGAGCAGAATTTGAATATTGCTGCATTGGTGTGCTCATCATGTATGGTGAGCTATAAGGCTGGTTCATCAATGGAACTTGCGCTGGTTGACTCATCAGCAGCCTGACCAATGCAAGTTCATGTTGTTTCTCCCTTTCTTCTTGCTCTCTTGCAAATGTGAAAAAATTTTGAAGAGGATCTTTCTCAGCTACAGTTTTCATAACAGCCAACAACTCTTGAAATTGACTTTCTTTACCAGGCTTTTTACAAGGCTTTTTAGTTGGAACAAAAAATTTTCATTTTGACATGAAGAAGAGCCAGTGGGAGAATTAGAAACCTCATCACCTTCCCCCATTGGTTCAATAGCTTGTTCAGGTTGACAGCTATCCCTTGTTTTGACTAATTCAACTTTTTTGAATTTGTTCCGGAGCTGGACAACAGTGAAGTTAACAGATTCATTTCTTGCAAGAGCACGGCATTTCAGCTCTTTCAAAACTTTGCCATAGACTTCAGCATTTTTCTGATTTTTGGTATTTTGAAAAATAAGTTTTTTCTTGAAATATTCAGATGTTACTATGATATCAATAAAGTCAATCAATATAGTTTCTGGCCAATTTGTTTTTCTCCCAGTCCTCTTTTTCTTCTTTGATGAAGCCTTTGCAGGTGGCTCATCTTCCTCACTTGCTACATCATCATCACTTTGGTTTGCGTCATCACTAAAATTAAAAATGTTTTTCAAAAACCCACAATTTTAACTCCAAAGGATTTGACCTGCCCCCATCCCCACCACTATCCCCACCACACTTGATTGAACCAATTAACCAGACACAGATAAAACAGTCAAAACCATCATATAGATTTTGAAATAAAAAGTATAAAAAACGCCACAAAAATTGATCCAACAAAATAACATATAGGTCTTCAGCATATTTAACATACCTTTCTGCCATTGATAATGCTTTACCATCACCATTTGGTAGCAACTGCGGTGGTGGTGGTGGGATGAGCTTTCTTGCCTTTGGCCTGCAAATTGTGCAGTAGCCAACACTTCTAAATGGGATCCAACCTCTTGTCTCCTCGTCCAATTCTTCAGTACAACATTTATTGCAGGTAGGAATACCGCAGTCAATACAAACGTACTTTGTTTCGCCCATACAAGACTCGCAATAATCGACTTCTTTTGCAAAGCACGCCATGTTAATTTTCTGTGACCAGAAAAACAACTTTCGCGCATTTTTTAAATAGAGTTTGCGCATGCCCAGCCTCGCATTCATCCCGTAAATAATTAATGCATTGAGTTCAGCACATGAAAAGCTCGACGTTTATCTTGCTGTCGCGCTCTTGCCGTGTAGCTCGACTGGATGAGTCGAGCCAAATACATTCTGTCGCGCTTAATCAATTCTGTCGAACTTAATTGAGTTAAACGTCGAGCTTTTCATGTACTTAATTCAACAATTAAGTTCGGCACATGAGAAGCGCGACGTTTAACCTTAGCCTAAGCGATGCTGTCAAAACTCAGAGGCCCTTTACATAAGAAATCTCAGCCCGTGTTGAGTTTAACACGGGCTGAGTTCAACTCGGTTGGCCTATTTTGCTTTGCGTTAACATGAAATCTCAACACGGGCCAATATATGGTAATTGGTCACCTCACCATGTTGCTATGGTTGTGGAAGGAATATATTTTTACATATAAGAATTCGTGGAATATACTTAATATACTTAAGGAAGGAATATAATTAAACATATAGAATTTGTGCCTTTATATTACGTGTAGATTTCTACATGATCTCAGTGATATATATTACTCACAGCAACAAGATGTTACAGTAAACCATTTAAATCTTCCTCTGATAAATGGATGGTGCCGGTCCCTATGATTAAATAATAACAAATATCTGAAATCGCTTTTGGAGCAAAGGAAAGAAATATAAGCAATTCACATCAATATTTAATAAACAGTGAATTTCACCCTTAGAAGATTTATCTCAAAAAGTTGTGAACCATGTAATGAAAATTATAATTACATTTTAAAGATTGATCTGTCTTGATCTTGATAATGGGCTGTGAACAAAGATAAATAAATTGTGATTACATACTTTACAATAGGATCACAAAATATAAATTAAGGAGATATTTATTGGAAAGTGCATTGTAATACTTAAAGGCCTCCTGCAACGAAAAATCACTTCTCCATTTGTTGCCGAAAATGAAAATTTGATCTTTACTGATTATCTTGAGCAACGTAAATATGGAGTACCGGTCCTGCCAAAATTATTATTGTTCATTATAATACCTTGTTTTTAATCATTAGAGGGTTACCGAGACAGCATTACCCGTTGTCGTACCTTATAGGGAAAGCTTGATTGAATGATTGATTGATAGGCAAATACGCTTACTATCTTTGTAAGGTATTGGTTTATGTGCTAAGCACAAAGGGTCCACTGAATAGCTAGACTAATCGAAGCAGTGCGACCCTGGTCCTTCCTCTCGATGTGACCACACCTCGTGATTCCTTTTTCCTTTTTCCCTAGCTTTAGAAGTCGAGTAATAGTCGAGTATTTTCCATCTCGTTAAATTTCCGGAAGACGCCAGTATATATCTGTCACAAGCAAGAATATTGCTGCAGGCTCCTACAAACAGCCAACAGAAGCTTGCAGCAAGGCGCCTATTTCAACAGGGAAAATCAAAATACGACATTTACATTTCAGTAGACCAAATGGAGTTTTTCAGCCGATTTCAATACCGAGGACTCGCTTCTCATTTGCATGTCAGCAGAAGAACCAGGGCGACTTCAGGAGTTTGGACTCTCAGCACGTCAGCCATACAGGGATACCAGTGATAAGCATCTTGACAGTTACGCGGGAGAAAAACCAAGAGAGTCAACCCAGCACGTGGCTCAAAGATGTTTCTCGGCACTTGAGACCGAGGGGAGTAACTTTACGAAGGAAAAGGGTCCACGATTTGCTATCAACAGTGAAATTCAGCAACAATAATAATTTTGGCGGATCGGGGCCAATATGGAAAAACAAATTTTGTTATTTGTCCATTTGGAGTCATTGTGCATTGCAACATCTCTGAGTGTAATAATAAATTGCAAAGTTATGCCGAATATTGCAGCTGTGTCTTCCAGCCACATGTGATATATAAATCACTACACGACATTAACCCACAACACTGACCAGTTAAGTCCGCGTTGTTTGTCTCCACTTATCGATGCGGCTAATCACCTTTCCGAAGTGTAATGTCCACGACAAAACACCCCCAATTCAACCAGCCTTCCTCGTTTATAAGCAAGCCCTCATTCCCCTCAAACTGGCAAATTTAAAACTATTTAAAATTTGCAATCATACAGTTGAAATTTGCTCTGTTGGTAGCCAATTGTCCCTGTAGAGCATCTATAAACGTCCTTGTTCCTTCAAATTTTAGCTCACAAGGAACTTTCATTCCTTCACCGTCACCAAGGTTGACTGTTAGACCCTTTATTTTTACATGGCACGAGCCGTTTCAGCCCCCCCCCCAGAAAGTAAAATACTGTTATTTTATTCTACTTTCCTGCCTCAAATCAACTAATTTGGATAAAAAAAATCCGGGCATCCGCTTAGTTGAACATTCACTTACTGAATAAAATTTCGATTTCCATTCAGAGTTAGAGTAAGCGGATGTCAACTGTAGTTTACTTTTCTTAACCTGGGAGAAAATCATTTGCTTTATAAGCTGTTTATTGAGTTATAAAAGCAACACATACTTCAATACAAAACTTGAAGTGTGTCATAGCTATGATGTCATGCTTGTAGCAGTGCAATTTTGCAAGCTTGTGAATCAATTTTGATTCTGAAGAAAATTGTATGATCAACTCGACTAGGTTTACCAAAAAAATAACCTCATTTGTTTTGTTGCAATAAGACCTTGAAGATCAGAAAAGATTACAATAAAATGAAGAAAAAGTATCAACTCACTGCTCTTCACTTGGAAAGATGTTGCCAAATTTGTTGATTTAAGTGCCTGAAAAATTGTGTGAGAAATATATATATTCACATTTATTATAACAGCTTAAAAACAAAATAACGACAGTCCATTGCAAGTAGTCCATAAGTGGCAAATATAATCGGTGATTATGTTGATAAATGGTTGCATTCCCTTACATTATTGAAAATAAAAAACTTGAAGAGAATTAGATAGTGATTTTTTGAATTTATAAGAACCTCTTATATAAAAATAGGATTTTCAGAGTCAGTTCAAAATTGGCTACAACATATTTAACTGCAACTTACTTCACCTGCATATTTAATTATGCAGAACCTTGCAAACATATGGAAAGATCCATATTAAGTTTTTAGATGGGCTGAGAAAACAGGGCATAAAACAGAGATGAAACTTTACAAGAAAAGTCAATATAAACAGTATTGCCTTTCACTATACCCACATGACTTTCTGGGCTGGCTACTTGCAATATAACTCAATTTCAATTGTTTCTGTCAACAATTTTTGGCTATTCACAGCTGAAAATAAACTCTCCAAATCCCCAACATTTTTTTTATCCAGTGTCAAGTGAAAACAGGCAACAAAATGCTTTTGTGCTACTAATGTACATGTTTGTCATATAAACAGGGGTTCTAAAAGTTCAAGGACTTGTCCAGTACTATCCACATAACAATTGACAAATCTTTATTCACAGACAATTCAAGGTTCGGGATGGCACAAGTCGTCCACCCAGGCATCAATTCGCCCAGTCTCCTTTACGCGTGTCCCACCCGCCACCCCGCCTATTACGTGTCCCACCCGCCGGATTTGTGCTTCCTTCGGAAGTTTATCTGCTCAATTTTACATTCACATCAGGCTATTTCAATGTCCGCCAGTGTAATTATACTGGCTGTGACTTTTGCATTTCAATTTCCTTGTTCGCTATTCATAAACAATTATATTTGCCAGAACACAACCTTAGGCCACATGCATCCAACAACATTGATCGCGGTATTGTTACGTGGTTTCGTTTCATATGCTTTCATTATACTCACCTGCCCGGAAATTCTTTGGTACCTGAGCAAAGAAAGTTGGTTGCTTACAGCGTAAAACCTTCTCGAACATTTCCATGCAGCCATGTTTTGATTGCCGTGCCGGGAGTTTTTACAAGTCCTTCGCCACTATTTCGAGCATAACTTTGGGTTGGGATTGGGATGGGACAAAGAAATATGTTCGTGCGACGTGCGTGTCTCAATTTCTCTCAGGGGAGGGAAGGACAAGATCACAGCGTGCTGACCAACCTCGTTTCGAGTTAGGCAATGCGCAGTTGTAACGCGCGCAGCTACACAATCCCACCACACCACCAGCGCGCAGCGCCAGCCAAAGCCCAAAAACTGAAAAGTGGAAAGGTAAGGTGACGAGACCTTCCCTACCGCAACCAAGTACAAGAAGTTAAAGTATTCCAGCGACTGAATAACTCTTTTTGCTGACAAAAATTGGCAGGCATGAGTTCTATTGGAACGGGGGTAAGAGTTTACAAGAACAATATTTTTTCGTTATGACAGTTTGACTCCCCAATTTATCATCTGAGAGTCCCCCCACCCCCACCACACCACACTGTCTATCAGCATGTTGTCCAGAATATAATCCCGTCCCCCCGTCCCCCCTCCTCGGCCCACACTACACTGTCTATCAGCATGTTGTCCAGAATATAATCCGGGGATTCAGAGTTACCAACATTTTATTTTACAACGAAAATTAATACATACCGTGACTATTAATAAACGAAATACACGTCACCTGTCAGATATATTAATTAAATTAGCTACAATTTTTTTCCAAGATCAAAATATAAGGTTGTGTTTCCCTGGATTAATTTACGTTCTTAACATTTTCACTAATTCAATTGACCCCCGCAAATTTGAGACTAGTTTAAGCCGTTAAAACTTATGTTTTCTATTCCTTTTTTGAAATTGATGTGTTCTGAAAATGATCCAGCCACAGACCTGCCAACTCCCCCGGTTTGACCGGGGGACTCCCGGTATGCCACTGATTCCCCCGCCCTCACGGTACACCAGAAAATCTCCCGGTAAGATGTAACTTTAAGTAAGTTCACAATTAAACGATGCTGCTTTCAACTGTAGCTTGAACTTCTTAGCTTTTAGCTGCATTTTAAGCTTCTCCATAAAGCTAACCTTATTTTGACAGTCACTGATGAATAAATAAATATTATTCTTCTTTTCTTTTTCTTTCTTTCTTTCAACGTTCGTTGTTTTGATTCTTCGAAACTGCCTCACAGCATTCGGAACCAACCTCGTTTCCAACTGCCTCTGGTTAATTAATTAATCAGAACTTGCTCTCTGCGCGCTACGTGGCTTGAAAATATTGTTGGCCCCATAACCTCCAGGTTTTTGACTTAACCAGGTTGGCAGGTCTGCAGCTACACAGTGCAGATGAAAACATTGTTGTATTTACCCTATTACTATTTGTAGCACAACCAAATTATGCTCTTTGTCTTTCATTATGGAAGGTTAGAAAATCTTGAATGAACAAAAAATGGCAATTTAGGAAGGAAATTTTGTGATTTATGTAATTGTGGCAGAGAATGATTACTTGGGACAGGCAAAAGAATTGCTCTATCCTAGACACTTTTCAATTTGTTTTTTTGCTTTTTTGGAGAACATGAAGTTATACCTGAAATATTTTCACAGTTTTTGTTGAAAGTATCAGTTCATAGATATAGCTAGTGATTAATTCTTGTTGATTACAGGAAAATTTCCATTTGCATGCCAAGAGGCCATCGTTTACAGGCAAACCAAGCTTTTTTCAAGTTCAAGTTTTCATTTCATTGGTCCTAATTTTGTACTTTCATATTTGAAAACAGCTTATTGCACATTGCAGTTTATTGACATTTCTGGTGGCTTTTAGTGTGTTTCATTCTGGAAATTTACATCTCAACCAGCTTAATGCTTGCAGTTTGGGTTCATCTTATCTTGTGCATTGACATTGAGGCAAGGCCTACTTGTTTTAATTTTCCACTGGTATATTTCCACAGTTTTTCTACTGATATCTTGTTGAAGCTGCTTCTGGGTATTGTTTTTGGTTTTCAAATTGTTCTCATCATTTGTCCATGATGTTACTATTCATAGCCTAAACGAAACTCTTTAACCCAGTATGGTACAAAAATTTGCACTAACTCTGAACTGGTAGCATAGAATATTTTGGCCCGGATTTTTTTTCATGAACAACTACTTTACAAGGAACCAGCATGTAGATGACTAAAAATGGTAAAGAAGCCATATTACACAGACAGAATCTCTAATGAGCTTTCCCATTTTGATTAGTGTTATCATTGGAAATAACTGATAATTTGGAAGCCAGTTTATTCATTTGTAATCCAATATAAGATGCTATGTGGGCTACATATATTATTTAGTTTTCAGCAAATGTGTCTGCATAATAGTCAGAATTTTAGGGTACACATGTGCAGTTGAAAGTAAGGATCTTTTTCAAGTGCTATTTGAGTAGACTTTCTCAAAATCTACTGTTTGTTGTGACATACTACGTTGTAACTGCTGAGGAAAGGGGAAGGAGATCAGAAAATATTATTTAAGATTTTTTTTCTTGAGCTTTCATGATTAATTAATAAGCTTTTCATGATTTCAGAAGACCCAGAGGTTAATACTGGCCGGGTTACATTGTAAATCATCTTTCTGAAACACGACTTATTTCGCCAGGTAGCCCATTGGAGCTCTTGCACGAGTGTGGCCTGGGCTCCAAACTCCCCCTCCCAGTAGGCACAGAGTTGCCATTTGTTATTTGCAGGTAAAATTTTACTATTTTGGCCTGTTTTATAGCTGGTTTGCCAGAAAATTATTGGTTGGCCTATTCCTAAAATTTGGCCATTTTTGACCTGTTTTCTTAAACATTGTGAATTTGTTTATATTACCCATTGGGCTCTTTTTCAAATTTTCTATTGGCGTTTGTGTTCCCAAAATGCTAAGGGTGTTATGATATCAATGATATATACGGCTTTTTGGCTTATGATGGTAGTAACACACCCTGAAAAGGACATGACATAATATCCATCCCTTTGGTATGACACCACTAATAGAGAGGTAACTTATTAGCGAGGGTTTGTAACAGGGATCAAATGTCACCTGCCATGCTTCGAGCAATTGTCCGATAAAGGCAAACTTGCATTTTCAAAGCAAATGCTGCAAGCCGCCCTAAAGGTGCTGGAGCTACATTAATCCCCAAAAATTTCGGACGGTTTAATTTTCGGACAAATATACAGTCCGAAAATTTAACCGTCCGAAATTTTTAGCATCCGAAAATTTTACCGTCCGAAAATTTTACTGCCAATAAACTATATATAAAAGTTGCGAAGTATATTTCTTTATATTTCCGATATGTTTTGTTGACCAAGCAAAAAGTTGGAAAGTGACTGCTATGTCCTGTTATGTACAGGTAGAAACGAAATAGAAATAGCAAGCAAGTGTGAAAATACTTGGCTTTGTTAGCCATCACTTAAAATGCATGCCAGGTGTAGTCAAACAGAAAACTCTATAAAAGAGCCAACGTTTTCTTCAGGGCATCAAATACGAATATAGCAGGATTCTTCTCATCATTTGACTAGCTTGATTGATCCTCGTCGTCAATATGATCATCATCAAGCATGTTTGGCTATTATGGTTCATCTGAGAATTCCCCAGTTTCATTATCGGCTTTCCTCGACTTCGATTCAAACTAGAACTGTATTCGTGTACTCAATCATTAGCGTTATGTGTTTTGTTGAAGATCTCATTGTCATGTTGTTTTATGAACCTTGAAGATACTATCCGAAAGTCCTTCGAGTCTCTTTACATTTTGTCCGAAATTTTTGTCCGAAATTGTCCGAAATCAGGATTTTTCAGTCCGAAATTTTCTGTCCGAAAATTAAACGTCCGAAACTAAACCGTCCGAAATTTTTGGGGATTAATGTATTCACTTTCTTCATGTACTATGCACATGCCGAAGATATTGACAAGTATGAGGTTGATGTAGGGATGGAAGTTAAGTGACAATCCTGTACAGTTAACTCTATTGTTGATAATGTTGACGTGTTTTAGTTATCGCAACTTTATATTCAAACCAAAATATATCTTTTGTTGAAAGTAAATTAACACTTTTAGTGACCTTTGGTTACGTATGCCTATCATGACTTCATTTGATGGAAAAGATTTTTTTGGCCTGTTTTGGTCTAATTTGGTCATTTTTATAGGCTGTTTGCAGGATTACCACTCGTAGAGGGATTCCTACCCATAGTAGGGATTCTCTGCCTCTTGTAGGTTGTAGGGATATGCCTACCGGATAAATTGCAAAATGTAGGTAGAAATTTTCGAGTAGCAGGTATAGTCTAGATTCAAATAAATTCCTTTGAGTTGATTCTTATTTGTATAAGGAACATTCAACTCGATGAAATGTCATTGGCATGCATCTGGTTATAAACATAGACACATTTTTCCGCATGACCATTAACGTGGCTCTTACTGCAGATTATGCCGACAAGAATTAATACAAAAATGCCAGCTTTGATCGCAGTAAAAACACTTCTTTAACAAACTCCCCTGGCTTGGTTTTTTCCTTTTGGAAAAAACATCGAAAAATACTTGCAACAGCACTTAACAGAATTCAGCTGTTACTTTAATCGGATAAACTTTCGCGAGATAAACTTTCTCGAATTTCGCGAATTTTGGCCATTTTCACGAAAATTTGACGCACAAATTTTTTCAAAATTGCAATTCGCGAAAGTTTATCCAATTATATCTATAAAACTTGTTCGAATTATCTCGTAATATTTTACTCTCTTCGGCAAGCTTCAATGAAGTACAACAAAGCATACACGTTTTTTTATAAGAAACCGGTTTATAAGAAACCTAGATCTAGACGCCCTAAAATTTAAGAAACTTTTAGAACTACAAGGAAATATTTAAGAAACATTAGAAATTTCGGAAACACGTTTTTCCTTTACGGATTCAACAAATATCAACTACAGTAAGTGTGTTTTATGTGCCAAGCATAACATTGTCGGCTCCACATGACGATTTTCCGCATTGACGATTTTTCTTTGTTATAATATACTAATAGTTTGCTACATCCACGTTTTTTCTTCGTTTTCACTGCAACTCTTTTCATTAAATT
Source organism: Sanderia malayensis (assembly GCA_013076295.1). NCBI lineage: Eukaryota > Metazoa > Cnidaria > Scyphozoa > Semaeostomeae > Pelagiidae > Sanderia > Sanderia malayensis. Next base: position 134,491 of record RQOL01000906.1, on the reverse strand, counting down.
GAGAAACTTTTAAGAAACTTTTAGAACTAAAATGTGGCTAAAAATTAAGAAACTTTTACTACTAGGCCTTGAGCCCGGTTTCTTATAAAAAAAAACGTGTAATCTCCTATCTCGTGAAACTTTCTCCGGTTAAAGTATGCAACCTTGTCTCTTTTAACAGACAGTGTAATAACATGACAGACATGACTTGAAACCTATGACAGTTGTCATACGTTTTGCCTCATTACATGTCAGTCATGCTTCTGAGAAAATTTCTAAGTCATCAGATCAGCTCCTGCATCAATTATTTCAAGAACTCCCCAAGCAGGAAAAAATTGTTGCGAGAATTTCAACATTTTAAAATCGAGCCTGTGAATATACGGAAGCCCTGTCAGACGAGGTGACTTTCAATGTCTGAATGTGTGACACGAGTTCTGACCCAATGGAGACCTCGTAAGACGCACTTCACCCCAAAGGTCTTTGAGGGCCTGTTCATATGAGCCCGCTTGCCGGGCCAGCTCACTAAGCGAGACAGATGTAAATTCTGTTCATATGATTTTTTGCAGTCATTTTATGCACGGCGAAGCATTTAAAGGACTCCAAAGCATAAATGTTCAAATCAAAGCAAACTGGGTTCCTTTGCAAAAAGAGGTAGTTCTAATCGCTGAACCCCACGACTCGGGGACTCTCGGACGCACGACTATACGACCTAGGGAAATACGACCCATGTCTTTAAAACTGCCAAATTTGCATTATTTTCATTGTAATTATTGTAGCGAAGTCAAAGGCACTGTTTTGAAGTATGAAACGCAGTTTGGTGAGCATAGGAACAGAAATAAATGCTTTTCGAGCAAGCAATTTTGTCGCAAAAAGCACGCTGTCCTTGCAAATCACTGAGGTTTTCATATCGTAAGCAAGGAAACTGCGGTGGCAGCAATCGAATTCCTGTGGAGCCACGACATTGACATTTGCACCGTAATCAAAATTCCACCCTTTTCAGAAGCGTTGCGCAATCTGAAACCGAGTATTTCTAATCGCTTCACCCCACGACTCGGGGACTCTCGGACGCACGACTATACGACCTACGGAAATACGACCCATGTCTTTAAAACTGCCAAATTTGCATTATTTTCACTGTAATTATCGTAGCAAAGTCAAAAGCACTGTTTTGAAGTATGAAACGCAGTTTGGTGAGCATAGGAACAGAAATAAAGGCTTTTCGAGTAAGCAATTTTGTCGAAAAAAGCACGCTGTCGTTGCAAATCACTGAGGTTTTCATATCGTAAGCAAGGAAACTGCGGTGGCAGCAATCGAATTCCTGTGGAGCCACGACATTTACATTTGCACCGTAATCAAAATTCCATCCTTTTCAGAAGCGTTGCGCAATCTGAAACCGCCGGTAGTAAGAGAGAACAACTTTAAAGCATTTCATTTTCATATAAATGCAGAAAGACTATTCTGCTATTGTAACGTCTGTGTTTGTTATCATCCATCAAATATAGCAACAAAATGTGAATATATCACAACATAACAACAACTAAAGCAACGAAACATGGAAACCTTATCAACGTCATCATGCTCATCATTATAATCGTTATCATTATTATTATTATTATTGCACCCTGCACCCTGCACTGCGCAGGTATATTGAGTTTTTGACCGCTAGAAAACACTTGTAAAGTTTTCTATGGGATGCAAATGGGCCTTAGTTACCGGAGGTTCGAGTTACTCCTGGCCCGACTTATCATGATTTTGCTGTTTTTATGAATATTATTTCTTTTCGAGTTTACTTCATTTATCTTTATCAAGTAAGAACACATTCCACCAAAATAGTCACAATACACAACTACTCAGATCATGTCATTGTAACACCATTTCTGTTTGGCATAAACAGAGTTACAAATTTTTTGATAGATTCTTGAGAAGAGTCATGGATAGGATAGATCTATTTTTTCTCAAAGATAAAATGCATCTGATGTTGGTTACAATATATAAAATTTGTTACTTTAAAACTTGAGTTAATTATGCACGGATGTTTTTCATCGCGTGATCTACGCTCATCAACAAGGAAAGTTCATATATTCCCTCCCTTTGGTATGTCAATGACTTGCGAAAGGCAGGCGATCTTAATCTGGCATATCAGGTTTTACGCAGTCATCATCAGTATCAGTATCATAATCATCATCATCATCATCATTGCCGTTCCCCCTTTTAGAAAGAACCGAGAAACCATTGCAGATTAGAAGGTTAACTATTTCTATTTGTAACTCTTTATAAAACTTGCAGCTTCCAGTTCTAGTCATACTTCTCTTATTCATGTTGCCGATAGTTTGTGTTCAAAATAAAACGTGCTCGTATTTCGTGTGTCTGCTTTTATCAAGAAGTTGATCTGAGTAGTTGTGTATTGTGACTATTTTGGTGGAATGTGTTCTTACTTAATAAAGATAAATGAAGTAAACTCGAAAAGAAATAATATTCATAAAAACAGCAAAATCATGATAAGTCAGGCCAGGAGTAACTCGAACCTCCGGTAACTAAGGCCCATTTGCATCCCATAGAAAACTTTACAAGTGTTTTCTAGCGGTCAAAAACTCAATATACCTGCGCAGTGCAGGGTGCAGGGTGCAATGATAATAACGAGGATAACGATTACAATGATGAGCATGATGATGTTGATAAGGTTTCCATGTTTCGTTGCTTTAGCTGTTGTTATGTTGTGATATATTCACATTTTGTTGCCATATTTGATGGATGATAACAAACACAGACGTTACAATATAGCAGAATAGTCTTTCTGCATTTATATGAAATGCTTTAAAGTTGTTCTCTCTTACTACCGGTGGTTTCAGATTGCGCAACGCTTCTGAAAAGGATGGAATTTTGATTACGGTGCAAATGTCAATGTCGTGGCTCCACAGGAATTCGATTGCTGCTACCGCAGTTTCCTTGCTTACGATATGAAAACCTCAATGATTTGCAACGACAGCGTGCTTTTTTCGACAAAATTGCTTACTCGAAGAGCCTTTATTTCTGCTTCTATGCTCACCAAACTGCGTTTCATACTTCAAAACAGTGCCTTTGACTTCGCTACAATAATTACAATGAAAATAATGCAAATTTGGCAGTTTTAAAGACATGGGTCGTATTTCCGTAGGTCGTATAGTCGTGCCTCCGAGAGTCCCCGAGTCGTGGGGTCCAGCGATTAGAACTACCCTGCAAAAAGTATTTTCTGGAATTTTAGAGTTTGAAACCATTAAGATTCTGAAACCACATGAGCAAATGGTTTTCTGCCAAGATGTCGTGATTGGTTTATAGAAACCCTAAAATAGATAGCTCTCAAATACTCTGACATTTATTAAGATTTCAAATCATTACTTGAAACAAGCCTTCGATTGTAACATGACCAATTCTGAGCTTTGCTCCTGCACCGCGCGGGCTTCATCGAACACGGGTGTCTAAATGAATTCTATTTTCGAACTTGAATTTACCTTTGACGAGCCTGAAATTTCTTTGTTTATCTTTGTTTAGCCATAAAATTGTGCTTCTTTACCTCGAGTTTTGAGCTCTTTACCTTCAGAATTTTCAAAAACAAAGTAGATTTTTGAGTTCTACGTATAAACATTGTACCTTGTGCAAGTTTTTGACAAATTTTAAACAAATTTTTTTTTTGCAAATTTTTTCGTCTGGGACCTCACTGGGACGGAAAGGGTTAAGGTCTTGTATTTAAACTTGGGGTCTTGTTTTGTGTGGGAGCCAATAAAATGGTTTGAATCATCACGTTTTTCAGCTCTCAGGTGCTAAAGAGTAAAATACCAATACAATGGAATGTCATTTCTTTGCAATATAAGTATACAAAGGAGCTGAGTCGTAAAATATACCTGTATTAAAAATATAACGCAATGCAACCAAATGCAACACGTGCATTCACCTGAAGACGAGTAAAGCTCGAAACGTTCTTTACTTAATTATTTCTTTTGCACATATTAAATTACTTACAAATTATATTTATTTCTATATATTCTCATTGTGTGCTGAACGCAAGCAATTTGGATTAAATAATATACTTCGTGTGATCAATGCACTGTTTTTGGTCACACGCACAGTTTCTTGACCATCGTGCAAACACATTTGATTGGATAAAATCAAGCATCTATTTCTAGATTTGGCATATGCACGTTTTTGTATCCTTCGTATACAGTTAACTTGTGTTTACGTTACTGCCATCAATCATATTCACATTTGTAAATTTTATTTTTCAGTATGACCTTTCTGCTAATCAATTTTCACCTGATGGAAGAGTATTTCAAGTTGAATATGCTTCAAAAGCTGTTGAGAATAGCAGGTAAAATTTTTCTTTCCAAAGAGGTTGTCCTATTAACAGAATTCGTGTTTTTGACAGAATGCCCTTGTGTGAAATTATTAGCTCTGGAAGGTATCTGTTGAATGTCGTGCCACATGCACTTTTTCGATTGCATGATTGATTCCAATATGCTAAATTCTTAAATGCAAAAATTGATATCAGTAAACTGCCTCTTTTTCATTTAAAATAGACATGTTTATTGTTACTGGTATTCTTCGATGTTTTTCTGACTGGAGTAAGCATAATACCTAAACATTATATTCAAGAAATCGGACCATGAACACAGCCTTTTTCCACAAGTTAAAGCCCGTCAAGGACAAAGATTGTCGTCAAATCTCTTGTGCCTAGTCGATATGCCATACAATATCATTTCAAACGAAGAGGGATGCGTAACTAGCCTTTCAAAGATTCCACTGAGATTCGTTGCGGACAACTGGATAATTTGCCGATAGCAATAACGAGAATGATCGCCATTTCCGATTCATAAAAGGCTATCTGTAACGGGGTACAAAGAAAACAGGGAATATTACGTATACCATGTCGTAAGACGTCATATTTCCCGTTTTTTACTCGTGGTGCGCATGCGCAAGCGAAGTCTATGCTGGTGGATGGAGAAAAATGCGTAGTTGTAGTAGTAGTAATCGAACTTAGCCTCGAAAAGAGGCTGGTGTGCTGGTGCTTCCCAGGGCTTCCACTTCCGCTTCCACTATCCGTTCATTTACTTTAACCATAGAATCATTTACTCCTCTGAATTCTATGACTTTAACGATATCTGAATGTGAACAGGACAGAATAGGATTAATTTAAGGTGCAGGGATGACCAATTTGTGCAGTGATGAATCCAAAATGTGCAGTGATGAAAAAGTTTTGTGCAGTGATGAAATATTTCACTTTTTGATTTTTGCAGCCATAAAATACTTAAATTACTGTGTCAATTCCATCTAGGCCTTCGTATTTAAAATAACAATCACTGCCGTTTTTAAAATACAATTGAAACTGCCCCATTTGCCTGTTGTACCAGGTGACACGGTTTCTTAAATTTGACGGAAATTACTACTATAGTTTCCAGGACCTAATTTAGTGTGGTTTTTCCCACATTTTGTGGTCTTGGAATTCCAAGTCGTCTTGGAAATTAAAAAGTGTGGATGGGGTTTTGGGGGATCGCCAGGATCGTGGCAGCAATGCCAGATTCCGCAGACGTTGAGCGCTTGATCAGTACTTGCAACAAATTTTTATCTGATACCATTCCCATTTCTACTCTATATTACTGTGCAGATAGAGAATTTCACTTATGATCATATTTGAAAAACTGAGGGGCCGATTATATGAGAGTTTTCAGCGCGGGCTGGAACTTCAGCCCGCCTAACCGGGCTGAAAACTCAGCCCCCTCTGCGGTCAACTCTTTGTAAAACTGAGTTTGTGATTACATGAGAAATGTTCAGCCCGGGCTGAAAAGCCAGTCTGGGCTGGAATTTACTTTTGACCTAGGTAAATGTAGATATGTCGGGCCTAATTGTTTATTGATTGCATTGCAAACATCAATTATGGTCTTAGAGCATGTACACTGATGGACACCAAAAGTGTTTGCAGTCATCCAAAGCGACCCGGTATCCTTAAGGTAATAGGTAAGGTAAAGAACGTTATGGCTAGCTTCTTCTCTGTTGAAAGCAGGCGATGGTTTGGGGAACCATGTTTTGGAGCAATAAATGGATCTAGTAGGGCTGCAATTTCATAAAAACAGTCTCTTGTCATGCGAAAATTCTTCTTCCAGTTGCTGTCAGTAGCATTCTCACCCAACATATTCTCCCACCACTGATCTGTTCTGCCTTTCTGAAGCAACACTGATCTTGCCTTTTGGCGTAGCTGACGAGCTAGGGCATGCTTCCTTTTCCTTTGCAGTTTACTTTGCCTTGATGATAAAAAAAATGCCACTATCATGTTATTCCTATGAGCAAACATCTTATACGTCAGTATGAGTCCTTAAAGCTGAAAATTCAAAGCTAATAATGCGCCGAATTGGAGAACGTAGAAGGACAACATTTTCCACGCCATTTTTTGCGAAGCCATTTTGAAGTTTTTAATGTCCAACCTCAACCGAGCCACAACTAGAGTTGTGGTCGACTTGCAGGAAAATTGGGCATCTGTGCACTGCCCTGATTTGCCTGCGGAATACTGTACTTACTGTCAGGTGATTGGCTAGGGAAGGCACAGATTTCCGGGCAATGCACCTTGTCCGACAGACGTCAGAAAGATAGTGTGGGAAAAAAAACAGGAGAAACAAAGACTAAAGGGCAGGTAGCAAGAATGGAGATGGAAAAAGAGACAGATATTAGGGGACCAGGGAGGGTGGGGAACAATAAACCAAGCAACAATTCGGCAAGCATGCAGCACAAATGAAATACGAAGCCAACTTTCCACCCACTGGGGAGGTATGCCAACATGGCGCAACAGGGAGCAGTGGGGTGCCTGTCCATTAAACTTGGTTAAACCACACATGGCCTAACCCGTGAGAAACTTCGGACGATTCTGGCGCGAAACCTGTAATTAATTCCAGCCCGGGCTGAAAACTCTCATATAATCGGCCCCTGAGAATCTGTAAAATGGAGATCTGTTAAAAGGAGAATCTATAATGGGGGAATGGTGTAATGCAGAGCTTCTCCTCTTTGCCAGTTTGTTCGAGATGTAAGAAATATGCACTCTTGTAACAGCAAATTATCTTTTTCGTCTGTAAATGTAAAAAACAGTGGACAAAAATTATTGATCATGGTTACTATTATATCAAGATGACATAAGAGAGGCATAGTTTTCTTTTGTTGACACTCTAAGATTATTAAAGCAGTGCCTGTGAATAATTTGTTTGTCTTTTCACTTCAAGCACTGCATTGGCAATAAAATGTAAAGATGGTGTTATATTTGCTGTTGAAAAGCTGATAACATCCAAACTGCATGAACAAGGCACAAGTCAAAGAATTTTCACAATTGATAAACATATTGGAATGGTAATTACCACTTTTGCTAAATTGGTGTTTATTATTTAACCTTTTTATACCAAGTTTTCATGGAGTTAGGTACTGGAATCAAAGAAACTAAAACTGGCCTCTACATGGCAAAATTCATGGCAAAACTGTTAAAATACCTCATCTACCAAATAGTCGATTTCTCCATGTCACCTTTATCTGGCGAGGAAAATGATATTTTTACCGTGACAGAATATTCTTCTACTTCTTTTGGATTCAAATATAGACCCAGACGGATCCTATACAGTATATTTTTGACATGTCTAGGAATAATGCAGCAAAAATTGCCCATTTTCGATTTTATCACAGCTTTGTAAGAAACATAACAGCGTTATAAGAAACTTAGAATGTTATCACCATTTGAATGGTAAATTTCCCACACTTTGAACAGTTTTCCATCTGTTTGGCCATGGCTTTAGGGTGTACACATATTCAATGCCCTCCAAATGCATGTCCTTTGCACAGAGCCATTATAAAAATATCGTGAATGTTTTGCCCTGTATTCATGCGAAAAACTGAAAATGTAATTTCTCGAGCACATGCACTTACTGTATGATAGCAAACCATTGTAACCTGCTACCGCTTCAAGGTAGTAGTTAAGCAGCAATTTTACTTGGCAAGTTGTTTGAACGGACTACGAAAAGCCATATAAGATCTTTCGGTCTCAAGAGACGTCTTCTCTTGAGACCGAAATCTCCTCGTGTTCAATTCCTCTGCCAAAATAATTTTTATCAAATTACTCTCGCATTGTGTTTCACCATCCATCTTCGTGGTGATAAACCTATTTCTGATTCAAATGCATTATTAGCTACAAATTTTTTGTGCCTCGAGAAAGTGTTTGTGTCGCGTGACAATGTGTTTGTGTCGTGAGGAAGTGAAAGTTATGTCTTGTAAAAACTGCATTTGAATGGTATTGCAAATTAATGTATTGATGCAATGAAACTGAAATTTTGCCATGGAGAAATAATTGTGCCGTTGCCGTTGTGGTCCACCGTATCTTTTTTCCATACACGCATTTTTTATAAGAAACTGACCCCGAAGACGCCAAAAAAATTAAGAAAACGTAGTACTACTTTCAAACTGAATAAACTACTAAAATTTAACAAATAAATAAACAAATAAAATAAAATAGAAAGCAACTACAGGTCAATTTTTTGGATGATTAAAACATTTGCCAGGTATTTTAGAAGGTTTTTTGTTCTGTTACTGTTTATTCACATTGAATTGTGATGTTTTCGCATTTTCTACGGCTTTCTGACACTTTAAGGAACTTTTAAGAACTACTAAAGTGGCCATAAAATTTAAGAAATGGGGTACTACTTTGGAGCTTAGTTTCTTATAAAAAAATACGTGTAATTTCACTGTAATATTAGTCAGAAAGGGGTTAACAAAATAACATAAAATTGATTAATATCAAAATCAAACTCTGTAAACCTAAAATCTGAGCTTCGGCAAAACTGAACAACTTGTTTTTTGACCATTTATTTTTTCAATTTTACTTCCTGGACATAAAATTTTATGCATTTAATTTCCCGGTTTGAATGCAGGAAATAAAAAACTCATTTTCAGATCATTTGACAGTTAGTTTGCTGCCCCTCCCCCTCCATAAAATTGTTGTATTTTGAAATGAGCTTTATCAAAATTATAGTGTTGTTATTTTAATTTAATTACTCCCAACTGTTTACATTATTCAAATAACCACAATTCTTAAAAATATTTATCTTTTTAAACAACACTCGTGCACAAAAAATATGAGGTACCATTAAAACTGTCTAAAGGGGCAGGCAGGCTGCCTTGTTGCAAGCTTATCCATCACAGCATTTATGAAATTATATTTCACTAGTAATTCGCTAATAATTATTTATAGAGGTAATATTATTGTTGCTCATAATGAACAAACATACAATCTGAGGAAATTTTTTGTTTTTTTTTGTGTTGATTAAAAGTGATTGCTGCTTTGCAATTTATCTCTAATAATTAAACTATTCCTATAATTTATAATTTATGTACTCTATTATTCTTCTATTATGTAAATTATTTATTTCTCAACAGGCTATTGCAGGACTTTTGGCGGATGCTAGGCAGGTAATAATCAGTTTTTTCATTAATTTATTAGATTATGAACTTTTACTGGTAAAATTTTATTTGTGTTTTTTTTTCTCTGTGATGTTTTTTTATAAATATATTCCATAAATACTTATGAAATAATAGATTCCTCAACCGGCCTTATTTTAGATTGTAAAGATTGCCCGCGAAGAAGCATCTGACTATAGTGCAATTTATGGTTCACCAATTCCTTTAAAGGTATGTTTCATAGAGTTTGTGTTGATTATAGTCAACTCTTGTCAATATGGTAATTCCAACAGGCTGAGTTCCATCTCTAATAAATTATTGTGTTTGCTCGAAAAACACTTTTCTCAATGAGAAAACAACGTCATTTTTTTTACCTTATTTGGGTTTTTTTTTCTGCATGTGTTGGGTGTAAGCTCAAGGAAAACGTTATAAATGTAGCTGATATACACAATATCATTGCTGAAATTGTATTTTGGTTTAGTATTTGGTAGACCGAGTTTCTGGATACATTCATATGTACACTTTGTATAGTGCATACAGACCATTTGGCAGCAGGTATGTATGTTCATGTGTGGAGACCGTATTTTCCTATTTTACAGTTAGTTTAAGTTATATTTCAAGTATTCCCATATTTTGATAAAATAGTAGCTCAATTTTTAGAGAGAATCGTTTTAAATATTTTTTTCGCAAAGATTAAATTATTTGCAAATTATCTGTGTTTTGTTTTTCTCAATATTACAGCGTGGATTAATAATAATTTCCCAGTACGTTGATCCTTGAATTTCAACTCCCGTTTTTTAGTGTTATGTTGAGCTCATTTGAAGATGGCAAACCACATCTCTACATGATTGATCCGTCAGGAGTTTCGTATGTGAGTAAATTTTTGTGATACACAATTATTATTATTATGCTAGCATTAGTAAATACTAAGGTGCCCTGATATTTACTATAGCAATTTCCCCAACAGAAGACCAGTTTTAGTCATGAAAAGTTTGGATTGTATCTTCAACTACGAATTTAGGAATGAACAATTTTGCTGCACTTAGCAGCAACATATCTTGAATATGTGTCCTGGAGAATATAAAAGGTGTTCCTCAAGCGACCAAATTTAAAGAGATCTATTTTATATGATAAAATCAAACAACTGTCAGTGGTGGGTAGGCCCTTGGTCACCGAAAAGGCATGGTTATTGGCTCTGTTAGCGTTAATAGCTTGCTGCTTCATATCGATGAAGTAAAAAAGCTTATTATCAGCAATGGATTTCATATACTAGCAATTAATGAGACGAAAATAGATAGCACGATTGCGGACAGCCTTCTCGGTGTCAAGGGGTATGCCCTTCATAGACGTGATGACATAGGGGTGGGGTGGCTGTGTATGTTCGTGACTCTCTAAAACATCATAGGCGAACAGATGTCCCCGAGGAAGCTTTGGAATTTGTCGGTATTGAGGTGGAGCCTACGAAAGCTAGGCCATTTATAGTGGCTGCTTGGTATAGGCCTCCTTCTGCCTTGATTGATTCCTTTGCTAAACTTGAGAGAAGTCTAGAATTCTTTGATCGTGAAAATAAGGAAATAATTTTAATCGGTGATACAAATTGTGACTTATTTTTGTTAGAGAGCTACCTTGAAAATACTGTAGCGAAGCGGGGTAGAATAGAACACAGAGAAAACACGTCTGTACGATTGTGCTGCTTTTCTAAATCTGATTCGAATTCTAAATTACATATAACGACATTAAGATTACTGGTTAATTAGGTTACATAAATCAATGTGACAGGTCAGCGTGTTACTAGGTGCTTGCTAATTGTTAAGCCTAGTATCCATATAGTTGTTGAGGGTCGTTGAGGGTCGTTGGCAGTCTTTGGGAGTCGCTGAAAAGATTAACGATCAAGAATTATTAATTATTAAATGATGATTTATTTGGCATAGCAACATATAAACACGTCAACACTACAATACAACCAATAATGTCAACGCTGCTGTCCACATGACCGCTATTACGATACACTTGGACTCACTCAATTAATTAAAGGGCTACTCTCACCATATTTTTTTATTTCATTTCTGGGTAGTTTTTGACGTAAAAACAGGTACTGCACTTTTTGAATTTCGAAATTCGCTCATTAACACCTTTTTTCACGGCTCCAAAAGTGCGATTTTCAGGCCATTTCTGAAAATGTCGCGCAACGTAAAACGATCTGGGCCGAGGTTGTGTGACGTAGATGCCGGAACAGCAAAGCTGATGCAGTGACAATGGATTTTTCCAGTATTCACACGCCTCACGTGGTTATCTGTTCATCACTCAACCTCTTCCTTCCTCTCATTTGCGTGATAAAACAACCAACTAACTTTCGTGTATCGTGATATAATAAGTTTGTTTATCGTTTCCATCAGTTCTCTAATCTATTTCATCAAATTTTGCCGTGTGCTTGGTTTGAGCAAGATAATTATAGATTATTTTTGTACTTACTTTTGTACTTATTTTTGTGTTTTTGTCAAAGATATTGAAATGCTAAGGTGATACGCTGTTAAAAAATTGCTCAAATTGAAATTGTTTGGTTGACATAACCATGGAGTTCTTGTTATAAATTATATATCTTGGTGATTACATTGAAACCTAAGGCAAGATGTATATTGTCGACAAAGTCAGACAATATGAGCAAAACCAGAACACCCGTATGAAGCCCAACATCGTGCTGGAAAGTTTTTTCTTCGAATTCACATTGAACTTGTGAAATCTTCGACTCTGGACATTAATGTCTACACTCCTGGAAGGGATTTTCTAGTTTTCTACACAGCTATGACCATAACTACACTTGAAATATTACCAAAATATGAGCTGCTGCTTCAAATACCAGATAAGACCAATAGGGTTATTTTCATGCATTATTAGTCCAAAATAGCGAAATTCTGCTTTACCCGTGCCAGGACCTGTTCGGCCTAGCGATTTTGCAAATTTTTAACTGATCCGATCTGGTTTAAATTTTATAAATGCATAGATAAGAGCTCACCAATTTTCCCTACTATCAATTCTATCAAAAAATTGTTGAGAGCTTGCTCCTGTTTAATTGAATAGATTTCGAATTCATATTGTTCTTTAAAACCATCCCGCACCACAGAAGACTGTACGTGAAGCTCCCTCGAGACTGCGACGTTGAGGTCGAAAAACCCGCCGGCTTGCAGCATAAGCGTGAGCAAGTCATCCTCATTTTTGTAAAAAACTCACGCTTTTCATGATAAACGAGGCATCAACAGATTCCTCAGATCCTGAACTATGGGGGAGGGCGCACCACACTGAAAAACTCGATAAAGTTGATGTACGTTGACATCTCACAGAAGGGCCGCACTAATAAGTTAATTGATGCAGATGCGCCCGGTGAAAAACGAATTCTCGACAAAGGGGGCGTGATGGAAATTCTTCAAAGGTTCCGTCGCGCAGCCCCAGAGCTGCACTTTCACTGGAAAATCTCTGATAAACCAGCATGATCAGGCAGATCTGGCTCTATCATTTATTAACACCTTGAAAATACAATGCTGCACATCAATAGCAAGCACGCGACTAAAATTCTTGAGAATGAGCGTTGTAAACAAGTTGTTTTTACTCAACTCAAAGTTATAATAAATGGTTCGTTTCTCCCACAGTGCAATTTATGTTCTGTAGTTTTAGCCTTTTTACTTTTAGCAACTTTTTCTTGTACAGTTGAAACTGTTATCACACTTTGCTGGACTGGTTGCTGCGTTTTTTGTCACAGCCCAGGCAGTATATATTTGAACGTATTTGTAGAGTTCCAAAATTCAGTGGCTGTGGCTGGTGCCAAGTATCTAGATTTCTCTCAGTTTGTTTTTCATTTTTTTTCATCGTTTCGCGTATAAAATAAATGTTGGAAATTCTCAATATTCAAATATTCAAAACAAGCAAGTCCAAGATAGATAAAAGAGTGTGCTGTTTTGTGTACGCTGTCGAGTATTGACAGTTCGATGACGTGTTGCAAATAATCAACATACCCTGAAATGTTGTCCTCCAAGCGATAATTGGATCACGTTTGTAGAACATGAAAAACACCTTCTAATTAGTGTCGGAATATCGGGTTTGACAAAGTTAATCCAGAGGATAGTGCGCCCTGGCCCTAGTTCGTGGCACGATTTATTTTTTAAATACGACTTGGTTTTGATTATAGATATGCAAAACGCAAAACATTGAATTGGTACTGAACACAATAAAATATATTCCATGCGTTCCGGCATCTACGTCATGCCGGCCTCGCCCCAATTTTCTTTTTGCCCGACTTTTTTCTGAAAATCGCACTTTTGGAGCCGTGAAAAGAGGTGTTAATGAGCGAATTTCAAAATTTAAAAAGTGCAGTACTTTTTTTTACGTCAAAAGCCACCCAGAAATGAAATAAAAAAATATGGTGAAAGTAGCCCTTTAAGGATCCCACTAGAGAGATTTTGAATACTTCCACATTAATCGATCATATTGCATCAACGCACCCAGAAAATATTCTTTGATCTGGTATTCTAAAAGTATCTCTTAGCGATCATTATGCTGTCTACTGTATTATAAAATATTTGGGCACATTTAAACAGCAGCAGAAAATAATTACCACAAAGAAAATGACAAATTTTGATGAGAACAGCTATTTGTTTGACCTCAGTCAAGTTGACTGGAATCTGATCGTGGAGTCCAGTAACAACGTAAACGACGCTGTAGAAAAGTGGTTGGCTTTACAATCTTTGATGATTGTTAATGTTATCTCAAGAAATTGGGCGGTTAGCCTACCGGCCCGGATTGCTTGAGTATAAATCAGCTTTTGCGGTCGGTTGTCCAGATTTGCCGTGCAAATTGTCCGGCCGGTAAACCTGGCAGTACTAACCGAATGGTCAAACCGCAAATAATGACTGAAATCATAATGTAAATCAATAAACAATAAAAGAGGACAGGGAGGGTGGGAGGAATTGAATTGAACGTGTGCGAAGCACACTCGTAAAACAATGATTACCCCACCTATTGTCCATACAATTAAATACCTCAAAGGAGAGGAGATGAAAGACGTCGAATGACAACGATGTTGGAGATGCCATCCCCATGGGTATTTCACTGCAGGGTCAGGGATCCGATTCGTATCAACCCGTCAGCACTTTGCCGTGTGCAAATAACAAGGAATGGATGATTTCTTTCCACATTAACTCTGATTAAATTCGAAATTTAATCACCATAAAAATATGCCCCTGTGCGGACAATCAAAGTTTCAGATAAGTTAATCCCTTGGTTGACGACTGTTTTCAGAAAACCTCTTCGCTCCAGGGACAATCTGAAGACTTCTGCCTTTCAAAACAAATCTGCGATCCTTATGAGGTCTCACAAGCACGTGCGGAATAAAGTTACAGTGCTAATGCAATGAAATTTGACATATCGATTTTTTTATTTTAAGTGAAAGCCAAAGATGTACTGATTGGTTTGATGCAATTTTGACGTGCATCTGACAAGTATAAGTTACTTTCATTTCACCTTGAATCAGGCCACCTTTTGCGAAAAATATCACAACGCTGTGACGTCACAGTCATGACCCAAAAAAAAATTTCCAATAGAGGTCAATGGAGTTTTTCGAACGTTGTCTGGATTTTTTTTAATAACTCCACTCGGGGTGGGAATAATTGAGCCTCCGGTTGAGCCACTATAAGGGCCAATCCTTTAGCCGTCATTTTGAAAATAATTTGTGTGGTTTCATTCAACGTTGGAGACACAATTTAACTTTGAAAATGGGAACCTCCGAAAAATTATGACGTCATACGGCGTCCCCATTGCTTCTTCGAGTGTCTGTGGCACGACACGTAGCTCTGATTTCGCTTACCGTAAATCCTCGAATAAGCCCCCACGTAGCTGACTGAGAAATTTATGTCGTCTTTTTTCTGTCAACCTTTGAGGAAAAAGCAAAACTTTGAAATACGCCCCCCCCCCTCAAATAAGCCCCCACCCAAAAATTCATTTTTGCAAATAAGCCCCTTAGGGCTTATTCGAGGAATTACGGTATCCCAGTTGTTTTTTTTTGTGATAACTTACTTTAACTTGCAATTACAGATTTAATTATTTTTAGAAACTTCAGAAATTAAAATTCTTTTGATATCACCCAAAAAGCTCAAACTTCTGACATTTGTTTTGGTCGGCTCGGGCCTCACCACTCCGGGCGAAGAGTGCTTAGGCCCGAATAAAGCTGAGAGTCACACGGGCTGGGTTACGAGTTTGTTTACTGCATCTATTGCAGGAATAGCGTTTGATTTTAGCTTTTATCTCATCTTCAATTCTTTCCCAATTTCTCTCTTTACTTCAAAGCAAAAATGAGCGCTATAATGAATAAAATCCTGCTATCCTGATCGGTGGGTGAGGTGCGAATGATGTCTGTCTGCTGAACCCCTTAAAAAGACCTTGTTCTGTTTGATTGGTTTTGAAATACTATCAGCAACATTATGAAACGATACCTTTTCGCAACACTGAGTAATCGTACAATTGTTTCCGTTATGTATCTCTACGACATGTAAATAGTTATATGATTTATTTGCTCCCGAGATACCCGTCATGTGTGTGCTCGCTCACAGCTCGCCATGTCAAATTTTAATAGAAGAAAGCCTCTTTGACGTTGCAGACACAACGTTTGATGACATCACAGTGATGTTGTGTTTTCGCATGAAAAAGGTCAAAATTGCCTACTTTGAAGGTTAACAGAGAAAATAATTTTACATAATTTGCAAATTTTATTTTCGCCACGTTAATCAATGGATTGAAATCTATAGCTTTTTGAAATAAAAACACCATGTAAAAATTCGTTGCATTGGCACTTTAATATCCTAAGTAAAAAGCTTAAGCGTGACTATTTTACTAAAAAAATTGATCTTTATAAGGGGAATTTGAAAGATACATAGAAAACTATAAACCTTTTAGTAAATAAGAGATCAAAAACTACGAATGTTAGCTGTCTTTATGTTAAAGGTCACAAAGTCACCGATAACAACGAGATTGCACATTCAATGAATGATTTGTTTCGTAGCATTGGAAAAAAAGCTTAGTGAGGGCATACCTCAACAGCCTAACCCCTTACTTGCAAATGAGTATCAAATCAATGAACAAGGTACGAGTTTCCAGCTTAAGGCTGTTTGATCTGGTTCTGTAGAAAAGGCTCTTAAGAAAATCAAGATCTCGTTTGGCTTTGTGTCAGATGGTATTGCAAGCTATTTCTTAAAAATTGCTTTCCCGGTTATGTCGTACTTTCTGTGTAGGATTTACAATCTGTCAATTGAATCAGGGTTATTTCCTGATAGCTGGAAAATGGCACGTGTGTCTCACGTTTTATAAAGTGGATCAACCGAGGATCGATCGAACTACAGACCAATCTCTGTCCTACCCGTTATTTGAAAAGATTGTTTAAAAATCCTATTTACGATCAATTGTATGGATATCTTGATTCTAACAGGCACTTATTCGTTGATCAGTACGGTTTCCGTAACTTGCATTCGGTTGTCTCTTGTCTTCTTAATTGTATTAATGATTAGTACTTTGACATTGACAAAGGGAAATATACTGCCATGATTTTCATTGATTTAAAGAAAGTTTTTGATACAGTTGACTATCAAACTCTTTTGAACAAGATGCATAAATACGGTATCGACGGCCTTGAATACCAATGGTTTACCTCGTACTTAGATCATCAAAGGCAGCTCTGCAAAGTCAACGGCGTTGGCTCCAGCCCTACTGAAATCGATATAGGAGTGCCTCAAGGCTTTTGCCTTGGACAGCTTCTATTTTTGATTTATATTAATGATCTACACATGAATTTCGTTATTGCACCGAAATTGATGGTTGCATGTTGGCATTTTCTAACTGCGAAGTTTAGAATTCAAAATTTTAAAACTGCAGCACATGACAAACTACCTAGAAATGGAATAGAAAAATATGGTGAGAGTAGCCTTTTACGACCAATTTTTCTTGCAGGGTTATTTTGGATGTGCTATTGGAAAGGCAAAGCAAAATGCGCAGACAGAGATTGAAAAATTGAAGGTATTTAAATTTTTAAATTTAAAAAATCCCAGATTTATTTTATCAGCAGTATTTGTTACACTATTAAATTTATTTTACATTTTTTTAATATCCTTTATTCTTAGCTGTCAGATTACACCTGCCATGAAGCCGTGAAAATTGCTGCTAAGATGTATCTTTTTTCTTGTCATTTTTATTGAGAATGCATCTTCCACCATTTTTAACATTGCGAATGGGTCGATAATTGGTTTTCTGTTTAGTATTTTCAAGTTGGAGGTTTTAATTCTTCATTGACTAGCTTACTTCTTAGGTTTTAGGATCCCCATATTTGTCGTTTCAGTGTGTATTTGGTCCACGACGAAGTGAAAGATAAATCATTTGAGCTGGAAGTAAGCTGGGTGGGCGAAGGTAAGTGGCTCTGACAAGTATTTTTGTGTTATGTTCATTACCATTAAGAATAATATACTCTCTCATAATTAATTGCAAAAGACACTAATTTTTCTAAATGGTATGATATTCTCAATATTTAGGTCATTATTTCAACCACGTAATACACTCTCAACCCGTCTTTTGCTCTACGTGTCTTAAAGAAGAATATTAAAGGCCTACTGCAATCAAAAATCACTTTCCCGTTTTTTGCATAAAATGAAATTTCAATCTTTACTGATTACTTTGGTGCCTGTTTTGTTTTTATTCGATCACGATAAGTATACTAAAATTGGCTTTGAAATGGGGCACTGACTGCGACATCGTATGACGTCATAACCAGGACACAAATCGATTTTTATAATGGGAGAGTATCGGGAAAAGTTTTCAAATTTGCACTATGCGTAGTCCCGGCCCTTATTAAAAAAATCGATTCCCAGGGTACAATACTATAACTTTCCGCGCGTCGTTTCAGCTATTAACCAAAAAAATTGAACTTACGGTAACGCTATAGCGGCGCTTTGAAAAAGGGTACTACAAACCGCGCGGTCAGTCAAAAGACATCTTATTCCGCGCGGTCTGATTTCCAAGCAGCTGGAAGCATTCACAAAGGAAGTTTGTCAGAAATCATGGATGGCGGAGCTGTGTAAATAAAACTAGTAACAAACACGATGGCCGAGGTTGTTGTTAGAGGGCCAAGCAAAGTAAGCTGTTACAGCAGTTAAGTTAATTTATAAATGGTATTTTCAAGCAGCCGTTTTCAAAACAAATTTGAAATGAAACAGATAAGGAGAGCTGAAGGCGTGCGTTTTGCTCACAATACCCATAGGCCAGACAGAAATTAAAAACATAAAGCTGCTACGGAACCACCAGTTTAATTTTTTGTCCATTTGGAATTTTGGAACCATCGTGTTTCAACAGAAAACTTGTAACACATCTGACTATGATAATAAATTGCTATGCAGAATATTGCGATTAGTTCTATTTTATTTCTCCAACTTCTACCCCGATGAAAACACTGTAGCAACTTGGCGTTCCAGCCAGACGTGATGTAAAAGTAATTCGTTTTGATAAGACTGGACTGACAACAACTTAGCAGCATCAGATATATCTTAAAAAGCCAACTCTGAGCGTAAATAGTCCATGTAGATTCTGAAAACATCTCTGCATTCTCTCACACACAGCATATGCGACTCCTCAGTCAAGTCAAATGCAAAAGTATATTTCATCTCGATACTGATAATCCCCGTTGTTTGCTTCCGCTCTCCGCCGCGGCTGATCGCCCTCTCGCAGTTTGACGTCACGACCAAAACTGCCCCAATTCAGACCCCAATTACTCCCCCCAAATCGCTTTCTAAAATTATGAAAAAAATTTTAAAATTTGTGAAAACACTTTAATATTTATGCCTTGGGATGCGATTTTTAATTAATTAGTTATTTATTGAGCTAGACGGAGTGGAGCAAAAAGCTACAATACACTTCAATACAAAAACTTGAAATCGGTCCTGGTTATTACGTCACGTTTGTCGCAGTTGAAATGGCAAAATCGACGACTTTGCGGGCTTGTAAAAACAATTCTACTGGATCAATTTTCATTCTGTAAACGGTTTTATGATCAGTTCGAATAGGTTTACCATGAAATGCAAAAAAATCATATCACTTTTTTTGATTGCAGTAGGCCTTTAAAGATTTTATTAATTTTAATTCAGCCTCGAATGGACGACACCAATCTGTCCCTAAAAACGTGATAAAGGATGCAGAAGATTTGGCAAAGGTATTTGATTTCATGTTGCTAGATACCGTAAATCCTCGAATAAGCCCCCCTCCAATAAGCTCCCACCCAGAAACAATTTTTGCAAATAAGCCCCCATGGGGCCTTATTCAAGGAAAGAATAATTATTGGAGAATAATATCTTATTTCGTAAACACCCTAACAGGACAATAGCTATACAGTTTTCCTTCCTGGAGACAACGTTTGGTGATGATAAAAAATTATAACTTTTGTCAGATATTTATACAGCTGTTGGGTGTTTCTTTATGAGTGCACCCCAGAGCTGGAGACGGTAGTCAGTACTTCGGTAGGCGATGTCTCGCTTAGCATATGGTGCTCTATGCTAAGGCTGGACGCTATAAAGACAATGAGCTTTTTGTCGTAAGGTGCGGTACGCCTGGCCCCAAGGCCCCCACTGTACCACTTGTCTTCTCTTTAACTCTCTGAGGTTGACTGACTTTTTTACTCTCTTCTTTTCCACTTATTTTACTCTATTTATGTTTACAATAATAATAAAAACAAGCGTGGTGACATGGTGCCTCATTCATGTTCGCATGGGACCCGTACCGTGGATTGGCACGCACCTTCGCACTTTCAAGCGGGTGCACCAGCCAACCGCGCTCACACTTAACAATACTGTAAACATATAGGTGTCAAATACAAGCTAATAATTGTAGTTAAACAACGACCCACATAACACAGCGCTTTGTAACTCTTTTAATGATATCTTTTTTTTTTTATTTTGTAAAGCCCAACTTGTTTATCTTTTTTCTATTCAATTGGCCAGCAAGAATTTACGCCATTTTCTTGCTCTTTGTCATGGCTTTGTAATTTGCCGGGACAACAATCCCAACTTCTCGTTCTCGATTTTTGAGGAAAAGGCCAAATTTTGAAATAAGCCCTCCCCTCGAGTAAGCCCCCCAAAAACCAAACCTTTTTTAAGAGTATGAAATGGCCATTAGAATCTATCATTTAAACATTAAAATTATTCGAGGGGAGCCTCGAATAACGCCCCGCCCAAAAATTTTTGTCTGCAATTAAGCCTTCGGCTTATTCGAGGATTCACTGAGCTTTTTTTTTCATTTATGGCGCAATATTTTGTCTATATAATTAGCCCGCTCCTTGTTTACACACTCAAAAGTTTGCATCTTTTTGCAGAAATCCATCGAAGAAGACTCTGACTCTGATGAAGAACTTTGATCACTTTAACCATAGCAAATAGATATAATAACATCGGCTGTTGGTTTTAACGTACTTCAGTATCTATTTATCTTTTCAATGTTTCGCATCTATTCATTTATTACATGACTGCGTCCCATCGTTTGGTTTTTGGACACCTCTTTTACATTAGTAAATGGTACCTATACGGACCAACTCATTTCTTCCCAAGTTTAGACTTTTTGGACGTGCAAATTATTTGCCCCTGCAAATGTGGGCAATCCTTTTTTTACTCGTCCTATAATCTGGCTAGCCAGATAGATATGATAATTATAATAATAATAAGAATTTGTTTAGTGTTCTCCAGACTGTAGTCTGAAACAAAGTTAAGTTAGTTTGTAGTGTGCGGTTTTTCGTTTGACCAGGCCGTCGCACTGAGAGTAATCCTGAAAATTAAATCCAGGGTATTCACTTTTGCTCAAGCTCAACTTTTAGGCTCGCAACTTTGACTTTAATTTGATATTGCTACTTTTATCACTTTCTGGATAATACAGTGAAATAAAAGCCATCTGTCACGAGTCACGTCAAGGTTCCTTTGATTTATTTTAAATGAAAGCCAAAGATGTACTGATTGGTTTGATGCAATTTTGAAGTGCATCTGACAAGTATAAGTTACTTTAATTTCACCTTGAATCAGGCCACCTTTTGCGAAAAATATCACAACGCTGTGACTTCACAGTCATTAACAACAAAAATTTTTCCAATGGAAGTCAATGGAGTTTTTCGAACGTTTTCTGGATTTTTTTTAATAACTCCACTCAGGGTGGGAATATTTGAGCTCCGGCAGAGTCACTAGAAGGGCGAATCTTTTAGCCGTCATTTTGAAGGTAATGTGTGTGGTTTCATTCAACGTTCGAGACCCAATTTAATTTTGAAAATGGGTACCTCTGAAAAATCATTGCTTCTTCGAGTGTCTGTGGCACGACACTTAGCTCTGATTTCGCTTATCCCAGCTCTTATTTTTTGTAATAACTTACTTTAACTCAAAATTACAGACATTGAATTATTTTTCGAAACTTCAGAAATTAAAATTCCTTCGATATACCCCCCAAAAGCTCAAATCTTCTAACATTTTCATTGTTGTTTTTGCCGGCTCGGGCCTAACCACTCTGGGCGAAGAGTGCCTAGGACCGAGTAAAGCTGAGAGTCACACACTTTGCGTTACGAGCTTGTTCAAATTAAATTAACTTATATTAAATTCAGGAATAGCGCAATAATTTATTTCATCTATTGCTGGAATAGCGTTTCATTGTAGCTTTATCTCATCTTTAATTCTTTCCCAATATCTCTCTTTACTCTGTTGAGAGTATCAATTCTCTCTGATTCTTTGTTACGAGTGACCGAGACAACTCAGAAGAAAAAGTCTGTCTTTGAATTTTATATGTAATTGACAAAACTAAACTAACGATACATTGCAAGATCCAGTTCACATTTTAAGAGTCTCTAGATCAAATTAAACAATTTCACTTATACGTTTGTGCAAGGAACTACAAATTTATCATCCAATCAACGTTACAGAATTAAGGTACGTAAGTATAAGTTCGACCAATGAAATTTAAGTATATCTATTACGAATTAAGGTGATGGCTGTGATTAATACTTGAATAACTACGGCTATTTCCTGATCTCGTTTTCGGAAAGAGGCCATGACGTAAATATGAATAAATGAATAAGAAAGAAATAGGTTGGCAAAATTTGCTTCCTAGCGGCGCTCGCATGGAATGCTGGGAAACCCAACATACTCCAAAGCAAAAATGAGCGCTATAATGAACAAAATCCTGCTATCCTGGTTGGTCGGTGCGAATGATGTGTGTCTCCTGAACTCCTTAAAAAGACCCTGTTCTGTTTGGTTGGTTTTGAAATACTATCAACAACATTATGAAACGATACTTCTTCATAACACTGAGTAATCGTACAATTGTCTTTGCTGTGTATCTCTACAACATGTAATTAGTTATAGTTATATGATTTAATTTATTTGCTCCCAAATACCCGTCGTCATGTGTGTGCTCCCTCACAGCTCGCCATGTCGAATTTCAATAGAAGAAAGCCTGCTTGATGTTGCAGACACAACGTTTGATGACATCACGGAGATGTTCTATTTTCGCATGAAAAGGTCAACATTGCCTACTTTGAAGGTCAATAGAGAAAAAATTGTACATAATTTGCAAATTTTATTTGCGACACCTTAATCAGTACATTGAAATCTATAGATTTTTTAAATATAAACACCATGCAAAAATTCGTTGCATTAGCACTTTAAACCAATTGTGCTGATAATTTTTCAAACTTTTCGAATTCATAGTTCTTCATGCGTCTCTATAAATCTTCACAATTCTTCGTAGTTCGTAATAATCTTTTCAAACTCCTATGTTTTCATAACGCCTTGTAAGTCTTTGTAATATTCCACGTCAATTATTGCTGCTCGCAATAATCAAGAGTAATAATAACAGTGAAATAGTGGTGCTATAATAATAATTATAATGATAATAAAATAATAATAATGACCATAGCACTTTTACAAGAATTGATGCCAATTGACGTCCGCTAGACTCTGGTCAACATTTCTTCAAAAAATGAGTCAAAATCGGATCCATTCGTTGAATCCAATTTTGAAATTGTTCGTCTCAATTTCTGGTGACCCATTTGACTTGCTAAGGAATACCAATACCCTTACATAATATTTAATTTACAGTTAAATTTTTTTCAAACAATGTATTCGCAACACCTACCCAGATCATTCATTTATTACATAGTCAGCTTTTAAATGTGACTTTTTGGTCACAATCTTCCGCGCATGCAGCTCATGGGGCTAGAGAATTTGATAGCAATATCAGCTAGTTAGAAACTAGAAGGTCGTATTTACTAGAGAATTATGCTTATCCCAGAAAAGACTTCTGTCCCTCAAATATAACCAAGTAATCAAATGTAATCAGACTAGCCTCAATTATAAACAATTATCACAACAACGCAGTTACTTGTGTTTAACTTATCTCTTAGTTGGGAGTCGTGTCATAATGTTACTAAATACAAGGTATGACAGCGGCCCGAAGAATTCCGGGAAAGACATCCAACTTTACAGCAGAATATTCTGTTCTGGTTGGAACTTCTTTTCCCATTGCGTCTGGTAAATGGGTTTAAAGCTAGAAGTCTATTATTTGTTATCATCATTGATATTCTCTGCCGGGTTTACACGATTACTTGCAAATCGGATTGTAAGTGAATCTTTATCCAATGCCCCACTATAAATTATTTTGCTTTGAGCTTCAATTTTCTTCCATTTTTGATTCTCTTTGTCGAGAGAGTAGAAGTAGATGAACGTGGAAACAACAATCGGTATAGGAAGTGCCAACACAATGATTCCACAAATTGCACACAAACTTCCAATTAACTTGCCCATTGGTGTTATCGGTACTAGATCTCCATATCCAACATTGGTAAGAGTAATGATTGCCCACCAAAAAGCATCCGGTATACTGTGAAAGTGTGAATCAGCATAAAATACCGAGCTTGAAAATAGAACGACCGCGATAAGAAGAACGAACAGTAAAAGCATAAGCTCATTTAAGCTTGATTTAAATGTCATTCCTAGT
The DNA here is from genome assembly GCA_013076295.1 of Sanderia malayensis. Classification (NCBI taxonomy): domain Eukaryota; kingdom Metazoa; phylum Cnidaria; class Scyphozoa; order Semaeostomeae; family Pelagiidae; genus Sanderia; species Sanderia malayensis. The sequence continues at coordinate 110,023 of RQOL01000906.1, read as the reverse complement.
ATCTTTAGAATCCTCATATGCCTTGACAATTTAAATATCCGCATAACCCGTAGCAAGCGTAGCACTCTTATGTATTCAAATGAAACTCTCTTGCTGTCGTTGTAAAAATTACTTATGATTGTAATATAGAACGGTAGTATTGCTAATAAATCGATGATGTTCAAAAACGATTTAATGAAGACCAACTTCCTTGGTGCTGTAATGGACCGCAATATCAGCTCTATGGTGAACCATATTATGCAGAATGTTTCTATTCTTTCTATAATGCGCAGCTTATCGGGGCTTTTGAATGATTCCACTGTCTCCAGGCAAAAGAGCACTACCGATATGAGTATAATGCTCATGGACAAAAAGGCAATACTTAGAGCATGTGTTGACTTTGGGTTCTCCAAAGCGTTCCAAATCTTATATGAAATACTACTTCTTGAACTGTCTTCTACGTTGCTATCATCTTTGAAAGAAAGCTTTTCCATAAAACAATTGATAATATCATCACCCATTTTGAAAAACCTTAATTCTTCAATGAAAATTTTTAACCCAACGTTTAATGGCTTGATCAACCTTCCAGGAGATTGGTAGAAAAAAAAGATGCCTTCAAATGCCTCCCTGTTACGATTAAAAAAATATTCATTTTGCTCATTGATGTAATACGTTAAACGCAGCTCTGGTGATCCAAGCAATGTATCTGGAAAGCGATCCAGAGTTTTTAAAAAGGTTTCAAATTTAGCTCCACTGACATTGATGCGGATTCGTTCTTTGCTAAATAGAGGCACTTCATTATCGTTTTGAGGTCGCGATGATATCATTAACTTATCTATGTAAACCATCCATCGTGATTCTGTTGCTGGCGAGTTTCTTCGCGACTGTGTAAGCCTGCCATTAGGGCTTGATGAGGATTCTATATCCTGTGTGCGGGTTACTAGCATGTCTGCAATAAAATCAAATATATATATACATATATATAGCTCTCTGGATACATGAGCTCGGCTGGGTTATTGAGTATTTTCTCATGAAAACGTTGAAAATAGCTTATAACAGAGTAGTAGGTTAAAAGAAAGTAATTTAAGGCTAACAAGGAACTGGGCAATTAAGCTTAAGAAAATATCTAGCTCTTTCCAACGCAGGCTATTCGGTCTATGATTTGAAAATACAATAATTTATAACGGAAAAAAAGCTCAGTAAATGAAAGAAGTAGAAAAAGAAAACTATCAACCCATTCCGGGTAAATTCGATATGAAATGTGGCATAAGAGGAGCAGATCCTGTAAGCTTGCATAAAAAAAACGGAGATAAGATTATGCTTAAATTTAAAGGGAGTGAGAGAGTCAAAATGGGAAAATAAGCCAGTAAAAGGCTCTTTTCTAAACAGGCTGGTCTCAAAGCCAAGATCTAGGTGGAATACAAAAACATCTAAAAAGGAGAAGGATCCAGAAGTTTCAACTTCAACCGTAAACTTAAGATTGGGGGGGATATTGTTAAGATAATTATGTAACTTATGAATTTGCTCATGAGAATTAAATAAACAAAAAGTGTCATCTACATAACGGCGATAAAGAAGAGGTTCAGGAGCACAATTTTTAAGGAAGGATGATTCCATAAAACACATAAATATATTAGCTAATGTGGGCCCTAAGGGCATTCAACGTCGAGCATTCCCCTACAGCTATTTTAATTTCTATTGCTTTTTCTTTGTTTTTCATTGTATTTTAAATTGTATGTTGCCTCTCAACGATTTCTTCCACGATTGTATTCTTTTCCTTTAGTTATGCCTTTGTTATCTCGATATATAAATACTGCTGAAAATTCTTTGATGCGTGTGGTACTGTTAAAGGGCTGATGCAGCCTAAAATTACATATAGTTTTTTTTGCTGAAAAGTATAGAATTCAACATGCTTATCAACATGCCGCAGATAGAATATAAAAATATTTTGTAGTTTTTGAGTTATTCATTGTCAAAATAGGGAATTTGGACAAATTCTGTTGAAGAAATTGACGTCAGAATGATGCGAAATCCCAGACACCTTTGCGTACCACGGCCAACAAAACAACAAACCGGGCAGACTGAACAACGTCACGTCAATATGCAACTTAAAATAGGGAAACAAATACTAATAAAGAGTATTAAAAAAGCATTTCATGGTCGATCATGTGTTGTAGGGGAACATAACAGCGCGAGTTGGACCAACACTAAATTCATCTCTCTCCATAAGTCTCGAAACTCTTCTAAAGACCTGGATTTGACCGTAACAACTGAAGACAAAACAGTACAATGAATAAAACTCATATGATTCCATAGAATTAATGTTTAACAGTTGCCAACAATTTATTAAATAACAAATGAACTAACCAATTATCAACATAAGTTTTATTTTCAAAACGGGCATCCAGCTCTTTCAGAGATAGGCCTTCACAACCCGATCCTTTATCATCACTGCCGTACCCAGCTCTGGGTCTTCTTGCAAGAAGAGGTTCTCCTTCGTACAAATTTTGACTATACGAAGACTACTGAATAGTCTTCGTCTTCTTCGCTACCCTCAAGAAGACTTCTTCCTTCGTTGTCAGAGGAATTTGTTTTCACTAATATTTTCGCAATCCGACATTTTATGTTATTTTATGATATGTTATTTTAGGCTGCATAAGCCCTTTAAGGTAATGCAAATAAAAACGGGCATACGCCTACAACGTTAGTGTAAAGATTTTATGAATCACATGGTACTATTCATACAATTTTGTTTATTTATATAAATACTGCATTTACTTTATTACCGCATTGCTTCGATTAAACGCCCGGGGCGTTTATTAAATTCTTCGATATTTTAGGTAGCTTCGTTTCGAGGGGGCGTTTACAAGAGGGGGCGTTTATTAATAAATATCTAATGATCATCGCACTTAGCGTGAAACTTTGAGCAACAACTAAATAATAATAATAATAATAATAATAAAACGAATATTTATACAGGATGAACACTTCAACTGTAAACTGCTGTTATTAATGTGTGTCCTGTGCCCTATGCCTTAACTTCTGGAAAAGTCTGGTTCCAGAAGTATGATATACAAAAAAAACATCTAAATACCTATGTAGTTCAAAGTCATTATCAACATTGTCTTCCTCGATAATGTTGAAAGAAGGACCAGCTTCGGTTCTTTGTGTCTCATACACGCCCCTATACCAGGGGGCGTCTATTCGAGAGGGCGTTTAATTGAGGGGGTTTTAATTGAAAAAATTTCTAAAATAGGGGGCCTTTATCCGAGGGGGCATTTAAAAGAGGGGGCGTTTAATGAAAGCATTACGGTGCTTGCCATCTGAGGATGCTGACAGTACTTCAGCGAAACATTATGTGATTTTTTTACTGGTTTTGTCGTAATTAATTTTAATTTAATGGATTTGTCAATTGAAACCGTCAACTGGATTTTTCATTGAAATTTGTCGCTTTTTATCATCATGTCTCTTTTGGTCGTTGTTTACATTTTAAAATTTCTAATGGGACAGTAATCACCGAAAATACTGATGATCACTTTGCGAATGGTGGAGGTATAAATTCTTGGCAATGAGTTTATAAACAGGGTCATTTCAATGAAACATTGCAATTATGTTTTACAAAGATGTCAAAGAATGAACTAAATAAAACTAAATAAACCAAGGGGTTCGGTATCCTTTTCGTTAACTTTCAAAAGGTCTTTTACTCTGCTTGTCACCATACGTTAAGGAATGGAAGAAAATTGAAGGAAATCTTTTTGCATTTTAGAGAATTATCCAAAAAGTTAAAGACAGTGTTTCTAGGAATACATCGACAAAGAAAGTTATGACATATATAATACAACAAGGTTCGCTGTAAGAGCAAGACAAATTTATTTGTTACCCACGTAAATTACTTCCCAAATGTCCCTAGTTAATGCCAAATAGCTTACGGAAAATTTCACATCATACGAAAAATGCGAGATTTTGCAAATTACAAAACAGCTGCTCAAAATTGTAAAGTGCGAAATTCTTAATTGCTGTTATATATCCTTGATATTTCATTTCACTCCTTTTGTGCAGAGTCAAAGAAAGCCATTGCGTTGTGTCACCCTCATCATCTGCATCATTATAATTCACAAATAATTGCTACTTAATGATACGCGAATGCTTAAATAATATGATCCGTGAGTTTAAAGAAGAGCTTATAGGGCTACTCCCATCATATTTTTATATTTCATTTCTGGGTAGTTTTTTTATGTAAAAACAAGTACTGCAGTTTTTAAATTTTGAGGTTCGTTCATTAACACCTAACCGGCTCCAAAAGTGCGTTTTTGAGCCATTTCTGGAAAATGTCGCGGAACATGAAACGATGTGGGCCGATGTTGTGTGACGTACACGTCGGAACGGAATCAACTTCTCTCTTTGGCTTCAGTATGGAAAAAACAACATCGCGTCCGGTTTTCTTCTTTGATTTTAATGATAAATATTCATGTTCTTCAAACCATTTCAACACCATCATTACATGGCTTATTGACATCTCCCTGTGTTTTTTTTTTATTTTCGGCATTGTTAAGGGCTGAAAATTGACCCCACAACTGATGCAGTGAAAATGGATTTTTCCAGTATTCACACGCCTCACGTGGTTATCTGTTCATCACACTACCTCTTCCTTCCTTTCATGTGCGTGATAAAACAACCAGCTAACGTTCGTGATATAAATTTGTTTGTCGTTTCCATCAGTTCTATAATCAATTTTATCAACTTTTGCCGTTTGCTTGGTTTTAGCAAGATAATTATGGATTATTTTTGTATTTACTACTCGGGATTTTGTCGAAGATATTGAAATGCTAAAGTGATACGCTGTTAAAAAGTTGCTCAAATTGAAATTGTTTGGTTGACACCATGGAGTTCTTGTTATAAAATATATATCTTAGTGATTACATTTAAACCTAAGGCAAAGTAAAGGTGTATATTGTTGACAATGTCAGACAATATAATCAAAACCAGAACACCAGGATGAAGCCCAACATTCTGCTGGAAAGTTTTTCTTCTAATTCACATTTAACGTTTGAAATCTTCGATCTCTGGAAAATAATATTTACACTCCTGGACTGGATTTTCTTGTTTTTCTACACACTTATGACAATAAGTACACTTGAAATATTACCAAAATATGAGCTGCTGCTTCAAATACACATCAGATAAGACAAAATAGGGTAATTTTCATGCATTATTGGTCCAAGATAGCGGAATTCTGCTTTACCCGTGCCAGGACCTGTTCGGCCTAGCGATTTTGTAATTTTTTAACTGACCCAACTTGTTTAAATCTTATAAATGCATAGATAAGAGCTCACCAATTTTCCATACTATCAGTTCTATCGAAAAATTGTTTGAAGTTTGCTTCTTTTTGATTGAATAGAATTGAAAAAAAGAGTTTGCTTCTTTTTAATTGAATAGAATTCGAATTCATATTGTTGTTTAAAGCCATCCCGCACCACTAAAGACTGTTTAGTAACTATGCGAATGATAAAGTTACTAAACCGAATTGATTACTACGAATGCCAACTTTATCTTCTCCGACTAGAAGTACGATATATATAAAACAAACAATTTCCCTGACTTTACTCTTGATTTGATTATTCTTGAACACGACAAAACAAACTAACTAATGATCATTCTATTTACAGGGTATTTAAAATAAATTTATAGGTCATGGTGATTAAGCAAAATAAGTTTAGATATTTCGAGAACAAGAGATTAAAATATGATTACGAAGTTAAAAAAAAAATGATGCAATTGATTATGTAATGAACTAAAATTTTGATATAATGATACAAAATAGGGGAGCTACAACTGTATGTGAAGCTCGCTCGGGACTGCGTCGTTGAGGTCGAAAAACCCGCCTGCTTACAGCAAAAGCGTGAGCAAATCATCCTCATTTTTGTGAAAAAACTCACGCTTTCATGATAAACGAAGCATCAACAGTTTCCTTAGATCCTGAACTAGTGCGTGGCACGGTTTTATTTTTAAATACAACTTGGTTTTGACTATAGATGTGCAAAACGTTGAATTTTCGTACGAGCTTTGGTACTGAATACAATAAAATAAATTTCATGCGTTCAGGCATGTACGTCACACCGGCCTCGCCCCAGTTTTCTTTTTGCCCGACATTTTTCTAAAAATCGCACTTTTGGAGCCATGAAAAAAGGTGTTAATGAGCGAATTTCGAAATTTAAAAAGTGCAGTACCTGTTTTACGTCAAAAACTACCCAGAAGTGAAATAAAGAAATATGGTGGGAGTAGCCCTTTAGATTGTGGGCGGTATAGGAAAAGCGTTTACAAGGGATAAAGTGCGGCGCAGGACAGGACAAGTGGCCCATGACTCAAAATTTAACGGAGCACACAGTCCCCGTTTTCTTTTGATAATTTTGCGATGGGGAAACGCGGCCCTGACATTTCATGGGTACGCGGACTAGCCAATATTTTTTGTACGGGGTACGCGATGCTTAGACTTGTTGCACGAGTCTCGATTGAGTGCAAGCACCACGAGACTCGTTTACTGACAATAACAAAAGTGGGCAAATTTGGAAACTTCGTTCCGACAGATTCTGGTCTGTAAAGTACCTTAACAAAGAAATTTGTCGCCGACCGGGCAGAGCGGCGCGCTCTTTCTGTTTTATTGTTTTACTCTTTGCAGCAAATCATTGGATTAAAAAAATGAACACATAGTGGTTACTTAAATCCACAGAGGGGCATTCATGTTATTCTTGGTAAGTTTATTGTCTTATGTGCATGCAGTAATGTACCAAAAATCCTACTAAAAATAGGCCATATTGCGAAAACAATAATGTCATGTCGAGCTCAATGTTTTGAGCAAATTGTTCTACAATCAAAGATAAATTAGAAAAGTGTAAGTTTCAATGAGTACAATTACAGACTTGTGCAAGTTTTAAAAATGTCAAGCACAGCTTTATTTTGCCTTCAATTTCGTTGTCAACGAGAGGAGTGAAAACAACAATATTCAATATTTTTTGTTTATTATGTTTTTGAATCTTTTTAGGTGAATTTGCATTCAAATGAATGAAACAAAGACCAAGTGGAGACAAGTTAGTTAAATTTTGGACAGTATTTACTATTTACTTACAACAAAGACTTTAATTATTTGCGCTGTAAGCAGCAAATATTAAAATACAGACGGTGTGCAGGATATACGCTTCAGTGAGAAGGCGAGAAATTGGCCAATGGCAGCAGCTAATTCCATAAAGACAATGGCTGCAACAATGGCTAGTTTAGCGTATTGTTTACCAGATTAGGATTTGCCAAACACCCACAATAATACGTGCGCGCGCATTAATGTCAAACAACGGAACAATCAATGTATTGAAACGTGATGAAGTGAAGAAAGTGAAGAAAATAATATCAGACAAACGTTGCGAAACTAAAAGTTGAGCTTGAGCAAAACCGAATAACTAATTTTATTGAATATTCACGTTTTTTAACTCCTGGACATAAAATACCCTGGATTCAATTTTCAGGATTGAACGCAGCAAATTCAAAAAACATTTGTTTTGAGACTACTCAAGCAATCATGTATCGTGGAAGTAAGAGTGCGGATTGGAAGGGCAACAAGTGCGTTGGCGAAAATGGACAACATCTGGAGAGCGAGAGAGATAAAGTTGAAGACCAAACTCGTGCTGATGAGAGCAGTTGTGGTTGCAACACTACTGTATGCATGCGAAAGTTGGACAGTGAGCAAAGGGGATGAGAAAAGGCTGAGAGCGTTCGAGATGAAAACATACAGGAGACTGCTAGGCATCTCATGGAAAGACAAGAAAACCAATGAGTGGGTAATGGCAAGAGTAACAGAGGTCTATGGGCAGGAGTTGGAGGGATTTGCAGAGATGGTGAAGAAAAGGAAGTTGAAATTCTACGGACATGAGGTGAGAAGAGGAGGATTACTAAGAGCGGTCATCGAAGGAAGAACAGAAGGGAGAAGAGGCAGAGGAAGACCACAAGGGAACTGGCAGGAGAACTTGAAGGACTGGAGTGGAAAGAGCTTGGGGGAGTTGAAGGAGCTGGCGAAGGACCGAGAACGCTGGAAAGACGTAGTGTTTAAATGGGTGCACCCACGGCCGATACGGCCACGGAGATGATGATGATGATGATGATGAAGCAATCATTTTGACTTCAATTTTCGATCTTGTTTCATCAAAGTTAAAAAATTTTCATTTCCCAAAACAAAAGTGAAATACTATAATTGTTGTATTAGTTGCATAAGCATTACAGCTAAAAAACTTTCTTCTTTTCCATGATGCTTCCAACGAGTCAAAAATACTCGGTCGCTGTGTGTGATCGTGCTTGTGGTTCCGCCCTGCCACAGCGTACCCAGCATCTAGTATGGTACGTCATGTTGCTTGTTATTTCAACAAGTTTACATTTATTTATATCCAAATTAAATCCAGGAAAAAGCTACGATTTCAGGCCAACAAAGAAATGTTCCTATCTGTAGGCCAGGCCATAGCCATGCCTTTCTTGTACTAACATACAAAGTTCATCCAGGCTGTTCCAGCTGATTACCGTAATCTGCACATCTCCACAGCGCAAATATTCGGATAGGATATCCCTTGTTTAGTTTAATAAAAAGAGAAACAATAAAACCGATTTTTCGCAAAGTCTTTCCAGTGAAGTTGTACTATGCTTGTATTTACTTGTGGCATAGCTTTAGATCATGTAATGTGGTAGAACTTTTATCAAAATTGCAATTTGATTACGTTTACTTATGTTGTTTATTTATTACAGTTTCTTTTTATTCAACTTTGTGACATAAATATTCAAAGTTACAAAATTGTAGCCGTCGCTTTGTTTCATTATTTCGAAAATTCCCGGCTTTTGATTCTCAGTGACGAAACTGTGTAAAATCCAGAATTCAGAACAACAATAAAAATTTGCACCATTGACCAATCAGAATGCCGGGTATAAAATCCTTGCAATTTGATTGGGTCCGCCAACTTCTTGCCGGAGCAGCCCATTTTTTTAATTGTTAGTAAATAAGTCCCTTGTTTGGAGTTGTCCAACAAACGTATCACAGGGACGCAATGCAGTGAGTCTACGCAAGGCACCCATTCGATACCTTAGCAAGGTGCGTGAGCCTAATGTTTTACTGATTTGTATCAGCATTATTTATTTTCATTGTTCTGAGTTTTTATGATATGAAGTGTTTGCACTTTTCCCGTCCCTGCAATGTTTGGCGTTTCAGGTGTATTGTATCCTTTTGAGTAATTCTTGTGATTTTCCGACGCGACCCGTGCGAGGCTCATGATATGTGCGTATCACCGAATAGGGAGGTGAGTGGGTTCTTTTTGCTTTGCTTTGTTTTACTTGTTTTGCGTATGCTTCAGTGTCAACTGTTGCCCGCGAGTCATTTGGGCTGTCTTATAAGAGGGTGTTCCTGCATAAAGTACACAAGCTCTGCTTGGCTTCTAATTGGCCGGCTTGCTCTTGCGAAAGGCCTCGTTGCCTTGCTTCATGTTTACGATTGGTGCCGGGTTAAAATAGCTTGCATTTGGCAAGTCATCAAGGCACTCTCCGCATGGCTCTGATAATTTTGTTGTTAATTAGGGTAAAGGCCCGTTCCAGCGATATAAAAAATTCGTTCCAAATTAACTAATGTTAATAAATTTCATTTATTAACTAACATGAAAATTATCAATAATAGCGTTTCTCTTTGTAATGATCAAGGCAGAAATAGAATATGTAGACAATCAGAGAATCAGACAATCAGAGGCATAAAGACAATAGATGATAAAGTTTTGGACTTTATATCTCTAATAACTATTCGGTATCTATATTTGTAAAAGACGTGTTATCTGCCTCACAATTATGATTTATAATAAATGAGGTCTTGAGCGAATTAATACAGCTAAAATATTGTCTGGATTTGTGAGAAATAAAGAACAACTATGTATGTTTGAAAATCAAAAGCAGAAAAAAGACGATCGAGCTCAACAGTCATCTTATAAAAAGTGCTTCCAAGAAACTTGGAAGTACATCATATGTGATAAAATTATCAGATTGTCCTGCTTTAACTGAGGTCAAAACACATTTTATTTTGGATAATTATTAATTTAAAACAACAGGAATAATGAGTGCATTCATTTAATTTCTCCAAGATAATTTAGATTCAGTATATTTTTCTTAGATTAATTTATCCCTTTAACTATTTTCATAAAATTACAAGTGAGTAGAAAAAGAGGCCCACACGAACGGATGCTTCCTTTTAACTTTCTCGCTTTATCAAACGTCATGTAATGCATGTATGTGTGAAGTCTTTTATGTGTTTTTAAAAGGTAGGGTTACAAATGTCACAGCTGCATAATTTCAAAATGCGATAAATAAATAGAAGCATAAAATTGAAGAATACCTTATACATTGACATTATGTCACATTATATCCATCTCATTGGAAGACAATCACAGAAATGTAGCTTTGATGGGTATCGTAAACTAATCTATATTTGTTAGCGGCAAGTTTAAAACAATCAATTTCTTGTTTGAAGGCAAAAGCCTCAATTGTCATGGTGATCAATATTATATTACTGGTGCTTGCTTTGAGAGGTTCATTCATTGACATGGTAACCAACAACAGACATTATTTATTGTAGTGTATTAGTCGCAAACGCAGAAAGAACAAAGTGATTATATATCCGCCATCAATCTATCTATCTATCTCGTCATCAAAAAGAGGTTATGTTTAAAGCTAGTAATAATATAATGTAATGCAGTTTAATAGTAATAAACACAATACGATAATAAAAGTGGCATTAAAATATTATTCACTTTCCTTCTATTAACACAGAGAAAATAAACTTGAAAAAAAGCAACAACAGGTGCTCAATAATGAAAAAACCTGCTTTGAGCCAGAAAACCATGCATATCTGTTAATAGATGCATTGAGTGGTATTGCATCATAGATCTCTATGTAATTTAAATAGAGCAACACTAATCTTCACCCACTCAACACTATTTGCAACATATAGAATAGAAATATAGGTACGCGTATATAAGAAGCTAACTCAAGATTAGTACCACTGTGAACAAATTGCTTTCCCGTTTTTGCAAGCAATTTATAAAATGGTAATTTTCACTGATCACATTGTTCCCAGAGCATTTTTTAACAGTGTTACTTCCGGGGAATTCCCCAGTGGGCCCAACGCCTTCCCCAGAATAAGCGTAAAAATCACGGAATTTCCAGAGTAGTTTGGGCCCATTCCCACATAAAACGTTTTTCAGGAATTTTTCAAAGTGAGAATGGGTGTCTTTAATTAGCTATTATAAGAATTTGCAAAGTAGCAGTATTAGTAGAGTTAGCTTGAAGTATAAAAGTATGACCTTTCGATTTCTAATCTTTCTTCTGTCCTAGAAACATCTGAGAAGAAGTATACATTAGAAATGTGATTATGGCATACACGGCATACATCAGAGATGTATGCCGTTTCTTGTTTAGAAGAATTGCGACAAACTTTTAAAATGATATGTTTTACCTGGGCATAGACCCGTAGTATAGACTTTCAGAAACGCTTGTTAGTCAGTTCTTGTTGCTCATCCTATATAGTGTATAGTGGTCAGAACAAAAGGTGCTCGTACAGTTTAACAGCTGTGTCTTCAATTTTGTGTGTCTGCTTTTATCATAAATACGCCAATTATATAGAATACATTGGAATAAGGTCCTAGACATGTATACACTTGTGCACACTTACACAAGTAGTATCTACAGATATCCACAGTAAGCACGCCGTTCACATAGAATGCCATTGAGGAGTATTCTTTACGTGTATTTGGGTTTGACTCTGCATGGAAGCCATAGGTTTGTTTCGGGACATTAGGATTGATGCACAGGGATTCCATATATATGATAATAGCTGCCAACATTATTTATCGGGAATTAGGACTTCCATATACTGTTTGGTAATGATTTGATCAGAACAAGTATATTAAGCCCGGCTTTGAAATGAAGCACTGACTGAAATATTGCACACCGTCATAGCCATGTCACAAGAGGACTCTTAAAATGAAATGGAAGAGTATTTTAAAAAAGGGCTCAAAATCGACCTTCCAGGGTACGAAACTAATAGCTCTCCACACGTCGTTTTAGCTACTAACCAAAAACTTCGGCTTAAAGGTAAAGGCGCTTTGAAAAGGGTACTCACAGCAACTTTTTTAAGCGACATCTTATTCCAAGCATCAGGAAGCATTTACAATGCGATGGGGAGAGAAGGTGTTCCATTAGTGAGAAATCATGGATGGCGGAGATGTGATGTTAGTGAAAGTAAAGACAAACAGGGTGACTGAGGTTGTGTTATTGAAAAACATTTCTGGTTAAGTAAAAAGGTAAGAAGACATACTTCACGAGATGTTGCGGAGCAGCAGCGCGATGCCATTTTTGAAATAATTAAAGTGCCCCTATGGCTTTTTTTATTTGTGAATTCAATAAAACTCGGCACGCTGACTTCAGATCTGGAAATTATTTTTAAATCAGAAGCGTAGTTCACGAGTTATAACGTGTGGAAGTGTCGATGTTTCGTCATTTTCGCCATTTTCCTTTTCTCACTTTTAGGACTCGGTCGAGTCCATTATGACATCATAATGGGAACCCCGTTATTTTTCCCGTACTAAAGCAACAAATTTGACGTCGATTTCTTCTCATACTATGGACTCGATATTTGTTTTTTTCACTTTCATGATTAGAAGCAGGTCGGAGCATTATGTCATTGAAATTTGAAAGGCTTGTGATGAGTTTGCAGCTGTGGGGAGGAATTACCACATTCCCATGTAGTGGCTGCTCAAAATGCTCAGTAGACTGTTTCCGAAACAGAACCTATCTCAATAAGACGCCGGTTGGATGTCTTGAACGAGCGCGGCCCGGGCTATCCCCCAATATCATCGGGCGTCTTGATGAAAATCCTTACACACTTTTGCAAAAACATCGGTCGTCATCAAGGCCGGGGATTGAGACAAATTATTTCAAACTTGTAAGTTTTAAATCGAGCTCTTTTTTATAGTTTATGGAAATTCAACATTCGATCTATCATTTCGAGGTGAAATCACTCTCTAAAATTTGAAAAAATGCTTTTTAAATACATTTTTATTTTGTCAACTGTTTCCACGAAAATTTCATCGAATGCTTCCACTTTGAGACACTGGCCTAGCAAATCGTGGATATGTGTATTAAATATAAGAATATTATGTGTATATATAAATATATATAATAATATATATATAAAATATAAGTATATTATGTGTATTAAATAAACATGCACCACTTAAGAAAAAATATGTTAGGGCTAATGATGCACCATTTATGACTAAAGCACTTCGAAAGGCTATCATGTTACGTTCTAGATTGCGCAACAAATATAACCAAAATAGGATTGCTGAAAACTGGAATAACTATCGTCGGCAGCGTAACCTATGCGTAAAACTGCTTAAGACAGAAAAAAAGAGATACTACAATAATTTGGATATTACAGAAATCACTGACAATAAAAAATTTTGGAAAACTGTGAAACCATTATTCTCCGATAAAATTAAGACTCAGAGTAAGATAGTTCTAATAGAAAATGATGAAATTATCTCCGCCGATCGTCAGGTCGCAGAGATCCTGAACAACTATTTTGTAACTGTTACCGAAACCTTGGGCATAGAAGAATATCCAGATAATGTAAGATCAACAGAGGGTATCTCTGATCCTTTAGATGAAGCAATTGAAAAATATAGAAACCATCCTAGCATAAAAGCTATACGAGCACGCTTTTCAGATGTAGCTATTAGCTTTTCCTTCGAGCATGTAACTATCTCTAAACTTGAAACAGAAATAAAAAATCTGAATTCTAAGAAGGCTACAACTTTTGGGAATATTCCCCCCAAGCTGCTTAAGACTAATTTAGATGTATGCGCTGAACCACTGCAAAATGTTCTCAATGGTGGTATAAGCAATTGTCAGTTTCCCGATGAATTAAAAACTGCAGATGTTACAGCCCTTTTTAAAAAAAACGAATCTACTTCTAAGACTAATTATAGACCAATTAGTGTTTTGCCTACTGTCTCTAAAATTTACGAAAGACTCATGTATAAGCAAATGATGGAACATATGGGTGCCTATTTATCAGATTTGTTATGTGGATTCCGACAAGGGTACAATGCACAACATGCCTTGACTCGTTTTATAGAAATGTGCAAAATGTTCTTGGATAAGGGAGGAAAGGCTGGGGCCGTATTAATGGACCTATCAAAAGCATTCGATTGTGTAAAGCATGATCTTCTTATTGCCAAATTGCATGCTTACGGCTTCAGTCGTGATGCGTTGATGTTTCTGAACAGTTATTTAAGTGAAAGGCAACAGAGAGTAAAAATAAATAGTTCGTTTAGTTCTACACAAAAACTGAAATTGGGTGTTCCACAGGGGTCGGTTTTAGGACCTCTACTTTTTGACATCTATTTGAACGATTTGTTACTCTCTATCAATGATATAGAAATTTGCAATTATGCTGATGATACCACTTTATATACATGTGACCAAAACTTGCAAAATGTAGTGGAAAGGCTTGAGAATGACTCTCAAAAGGTAATAAAATGGTTTTCTGACAACTACCTAAAATTAAATGAAGATAAATGTCATTTTTTAGCATTAGGTCCTTCCCCTGACGAACCTATTACCATTACGATTGGCAATACACCTATACAGAGCAGTAATCATGAAAAATTGCTTGGTATTATTATAGACAATAAATTGACATTTGAACAACATGTTGCTGGGCTATGTAAAAAGGCAAGTAATAAATTATATGCTCTCTCACGTATTGTTCCATTTCTAGATCAAAGTAAACTAAGGTTTTTAATGCAAGCTTTTATAAACAGCCAGTTTCAATATTGTCCCCTTGTTTGGATGTTCCATAGTCGTAAACTACATCAGAAAATTAATAAAATCCAAGAGAGAGCATTGAGGATTACCTTCCAGGATTCTGAATCCAGTTTTGAGGGCTTACTTGAAAAGGATAAATCCATAACTGTGCATCAGAAAAACTTACAATTTTTGATGACCGAAATGTACAAGACTAAAAATGATTTAAATCCAGTGTTTATGAAAGAGATCTTTTGTGAAAATGACAATCACTATAATCTGAGAAATGGGAATGAATTTTCTGCTCCCAGAATTAGAACAGTAAAATATGGCTCGGAATCAATTCGTTTTAGAGGCCCACAAGCTTGGGCTACTGTTCCTCAGATTATTAAATGTTCCAGAACTTTAAAAGAATTCAAAAACCAAATAAAATTTTGGTCTGGTGAAACCTGCCACTGCCGACTGTGCCAAATTTTTGTTCAAAATCTAGGCTTCATTTAAAATCACATTAACATTTGTAACATTTGCATCTAATCTCTTATTAACATTTGTGTAAATTGAATCTTTTTATTTGTAATTTGAATTTTGTATTGTGAAATCTTAAATATCAGTAGTTGGCCTAAATTAGCTTTAGTATAGCTATATATCCAGCCAACTTTAAATAAATTAGTAGTAATAATAATAATAATAATAATGTGTATCTTTTCGGGCAAATGCACAGAGCGTTTACAGCATCACAAACAATTCCGTTGAATTCCTGAAGAATTCTGGAAATTTGAACAGACAAGGAAGAGTGTAAATTTCTTCTTTTCTGACCCTGAACTCCACTTTCGTATTGTCGTCAAATCAAATCTTTCGTATTACCAATAATATGACTGATGTAGTGCAAATTTCGTTGATTAAAATTATGATTATGAAGCAATAACAGATCATAAACATCGAAAATATTATTGTCGTATAAATTTAACATCACATCACTATTGCGAGAATTTCCATTTACTTCGAGAAACCTTTTGAATGTTGGCGCGAAAGATAGGTCGTCCCAACAAAGGTTGCATTTTCGGAAACAAAATTTGATGAGAACGACGACTGTCCTCGCACCAGGCCTCCATCGGGCGTCATCTTGAGATAGGTCGTGTTTCGGAAACTCTCTAGTAGCGGCGGGCGTAGGCCGTGCAATATTAAATCAATACGGGATTCCAAAAGGATCAAAAACATGATCACCGATTCTTGACAAGACCTGAAAATTATTTGATTTATGTGTGACACTGGGAAAATATTTCTTATCGATGTGTTTTGCTAGTCTGTGGAAACACACCCGATAAGTCAAGATTTGTAGAGCCTAGCAGAATTCAGTTTTACCAGGACGATCGCCTTGAAACTGTGGCGAGAAGGAAATAGATAGATTTCATCAATTCGCAACGACGGAAGAAACTCTATGCACGCATCATCATGAATGAAATAGATCAAACAATAGAGTTCAAAAGATTTTTCCTGGAAGTGATTTTTTAAATCCATCTCCCCTCTCTCTTCATATATTTTGTAGCTGACAATATGACTGCAAAATTATTGAAACAGGATGGGATGTTCTGCAACACAATGAATTTGTCCAACTTCCTTCAATAACAAAATAACTTCGCAATTAGAAAATGTCAACATACAACCATCAATTTCGGTGCAATAACGAAATTCATGTGTAGTAATAAGGAATTGTGTTGCACATTTTCTACACTTGCTGTACTTAATGACAATCGAATTGTTTCAAGTCTCTTTAACCACAAAGATTTAGCCCGACACGAATGGATATGGCCTAAATCATATTACGTATAGAATTTTGATACACTTTTACTTCATCGGATACACAACAGAAAAATAATAGTTCAGATCCAGTTAATTGCCTAGAAAGTTCTCTTTCAACATTTCTTTTCTCGCTCACATCTCTTTCATAGCTTTCAGTGAAAGAGTTCTCAGCCAAATAGGATCAAATGCATTAGGTTCTCCTTCATCGGTATCACTATCGTCTGTTTGCTTTACTCTACGATACGATCATTCCTATCCCCTCGCCATCTACGCATTCTTCAGCACTGCAATCCCTACTGTCATGAACTACTATCCGACTAAGAATGTTTAATTTATGGAACTTTCTATTCAATTCTGATCACCAAAATTGCACAAATATCCACGAATACACATAACGAGGCACGACAAAGCGCAAACACTATCTTTTATACTGAATGTAGGCCTACACCCGCCGCAACTGAGCACATTGAGCAGCCACTACATGGGAATTTTTGAAAAACCTTTCAAATTCCAATCCCATTATACGCCGACCTGTTTCTAATCATTAAAGTTACAAAATCAAATGTCAAGCTCATCGTGTGCGAGAAAATCGATGTCAAATTTGCTGCTTCAGTACGGGAAAAGAACGGGGTTCCCACTATGATGTCATAGTAGACTCGACCCAGTCCTAAAAGTTAGACACGAAAGTGTGGACGCAATCTCTCATAACTCAACAACTGCTCATCAGATAAAAAAATATAAGCAGTATCAGAATCAGCGCATTCGATTCTATACTTTTAGCCAGTAAAAAAGCCGTAGGGACACTTTAACATAATTTTGATTGATAGGGATAATGTATAACACCACATGATTTGGGTGTAGCATTGGATTGTGAGTTTTTAGCATTGAAGAGTAGCTGTGCTGTATGTGATTTAGATAAGAGTTGATTAGAAGAAAAGGTTGATTTTTACTTGTGTGATCCACCGAGCTGGATGCAGTAAAAGGAATATGGAGCAAGTAGAACGAACGAAGAGAAAACGAACCACCACGCTTGGATTAGTAACGAAGTTGATTAAGATTGATAGCAGAAGATTGGCAATGTACCACGCAGACCTTGCGGATAAGTCTCGTTGCTCAAAAGAATATCACGAAATTACATTAGATAGTTTATTTGATGAAGATGTGGGAAAAGAAATTTGTGCGAACGAAGCTGACGAAAGAGGCAGACGAATTCTGACGAAAGAGGCAGACGATTTCGTCAAAAAGGAGCTTTCAACCTTATTTGCTTGGCAAAGGCCTTGAAAGACATGGAAGAGGACCCAAGGTCTGTGTGAAGTGGTAAGCTGGGGCGAAGCACACTCGGAGCCTAATTTCGGATCTAGTTATTGCTGTTAGTGTGTCGAGTCGATGTCATTCATAAAGCATGCCTCCGAAGCCGAAATCCGCTCTTGAGAAACTCAAACAAGAGAGAAGACAAATCCGACGTACGTTCACAAAAATCTTCAACGAAGCATCGGCTCTTTTCACGCAAGAATCTCTGAGAGACGAAGAAATTTCCTTGCTGAAATCATCCCTCGAACTGTTGACCAACACGTTTCAGGACAGTCAGAAGTTAGAAAAAGAAATCAAAGAAATTGTTCTGGAAGAAACAGAAGACGAAACTGAACAAGATGATTTCTTCGATGAAGGTGATTCCGTTATCATCGCAAATAAAGGTAAGCTCAGTAAACTTGAGTTTATTATCTCTAAATTCGACAAACCGGCCACACCGTCTCCGTCATCGCAACACAGACTGTCCTCTCCTCATAATCAAAAGAACTTTGACCGTGTAAACACACGGTCAAAGTTGCCAGATCTAAACCTCCCTACGTTCGACGGCAATATAACAGAGTGGTTTTGGTTCTGGGAACGTTTTCAATCTCAAGTCGGAAAATCTCCCGACCTACCGAAATCTGCTAAATTTACGTATCTTGTGGGACAACTGCGGGGAGAAGCATTAGCCACCGTGAAAGGACTCGTGCCTTCCGATCACAGTTACGACATTTTAGAAATGACATTACAAGAAAACTTTGGTCTCCCCAGGAGAATTATTCGTGCGCATGTAAAGCCCTGTCCACACCACACAAACTAACCCAGGTTCGACCCGGGTTAAATTAAACCTGGGGCGAACCCTGTTTTGTCCACACTTGATTTTCATGTTTTGTAATGTGGACGCAGTCGGGGCGAACCCAGGTTAGCTAACGCTACGCACGCGTAGTCAAATTTCATGTCGCTGTGCAACAAGAACAAAACAAGCAAAAATATATTCCACCACAAGGGCGATCAACAAGATGAAAGGTGCTGGAGTGATAGTGCAAGTTTCCATTTCAATTTATCAATTTATTTATTTGTTGAAGCCACGTGAGATTGTTTGCGTGTGAGTGATCAAAATTGTATTTTTATTTTTTGGCGCGCAATGCAAAATGCAAATATGCGCATGCATTGCAAAAACTAACCCAGGTTCGCCCCAGGTTTGTGTCCACACTTGAAATTTTTACACTAACCTGGGTTCGACCTGGGTCGAAACCAACTCTAGATATGGGTTAAACTAACCCGGGGCGAACCCAGGTTAGTTGTGTCCACACTGCAAAATCTAACCTGGGTTAACGAAAACCTGGGTCGAACCCGGGTTAGTTTGTGTAGTGTGGACAGGGCTTAATGCATTTGTTAAGATTGCCGAAAGCAACCCTCGTGGCTACAAACCTACGTCAGTTCTATAATTCACTGATGGGTGATATTCGTTCGCTAGAGGCTCTGGGTATTAACGTAGCGGCTTGTGCCCCAATTATTATTCCGATTATCGAAGATAAGCTCCCAGTGAAACGTCTAAGTACGTTAGGCGATTGTGGACAAAATGCAACATTCAAAATAACAAGTTTTCTTGACGGTCTAAAAGATTACATAACACGCCAAGAACAGGCACAGGCTTCTAACAGTAATCGGTCAGCCAGCCCAAAACCTTCATTTGGGTACGAAACGTACGAACACCCGTCTATGAGTACAATGATTGTCTCAGCCCCAGTCCGTTGTCAGCTTTGTAAAGGTCCACATACCGCCCAACGATGTTCTCAGACAGCCACGGAGAAAACAACTTCTATTATCAATCAAAAGCTCTGTTTATACTGTTTGTACCCCGGACACCGTGCTGCTCAATGTGGTGCGAGAGGCCGATGTGCCAAGTGTAAAGGAAAGCATCATACTGCTATCCACGGAATTCAAATTCACCGTAACAACGACCCCAATTCGAATGCCTATCCTTCTCGTAATAACAATCCGCATAGGCAACCCCCGTCTCAAGCCCACTCTCATGTGGCCGTAGTTTCAAACGAATCAGCCCCGCCTAGTTCGAATCAAGATTCTCCGACGTTAAAATATACTGCCGCCAATTGTGCCTCTATAGTGCCGCCTTCCGTTGCTACTTCGACCAATGTCGATAATCCTACTGTCGTACAGCAAACACTTACGTCTAGCACCGCATCCGTAATCGCCGAATATACGAATGTCAACAGTCCTCCGGGCTCATCAATTCTTCTTAAGACCGCCAAAGCAGTTGCAACTTCCGATAACAAAAAGATCTCAGCCAAAACTTTCTTTGATGAAGGTTCTCAACGTAGCTACGTCCGAACTGCCTTTGCGCGCGAGTTAAATTTATCTCCTATTTCGTATGAGTCATTGTCTGTGTGTGGTTTTGGTGGTACTGTCGTTGAACAAACTTACGGAATCACAAACGTTGGGTTAGAAACTCCCTCTGGCATTGAGCATATTCGTGTTCTTGTTGTTGACAGCATCGTCAAGCCTTTAAACCAACAAAACCTTACGAATGAAATAAATCTTCATCATCAACTTCAAGATTTCCCGTTAGCCAATGACTTTGCAGACAGTTCATTTGTTGTTGATATTCTGTTGGGTGCTGATACTGCTTATCGATTTCTCGGAAACGTTTTACAAGATTCCGCCCGACCTGTTATTCAAGAATCCGCATTCGGATACGTTTTATCCGGTCCGTTGACTACCACGAAGAACCCGTCTATTTTTACCGCTGTAAACAGCCAGACAGCTTCTGTTAACCAAATTCATACCGCCAACATCACTGAAGATCGTAATATTAACAAGCCTGACGTCTCGTTTCAAACACTTATCAGCAATTCTTCGTTATTTCTTCAACTCGAACAACTCTTCCGTTCTCATTTTCATTTTCATTTTCATTTTAATTCATTTAAGGAGAGTTGCCCTTCAACAAGTTGATTTTCAAGGGGCCCTCCGATAAAAACATTAATTATAATATAAGATAAAAAGTAAAAAGCTATTAATTAAATTAAAATATAAAACCTTATTTACAATATTAAACCTTATTTACAATTATATTTTAAAATTAAAGAAAACATTAAGATAGATTAAACATTAAATAGTATTCTTGAAACTAAACAGAGAGGTTGCCTGTTTTGACTCGGCTGACAGGCTATTCCATAGCTTAGCACCTCTATATGAGAAGCATCTCTGGCCATTTGCTGACCTTTTCATCGGTAACCTCAGATCGGTCCCCGTATCACGAAGGCTATATGGTGTGCAAAGCGAATTTCGTGTGAAAAGGGTCCGCCTGGGGCAGATAAGAGGTCCGCCTGGGGCATCGAAGCTGCTATTCGTTATTATCCTAGCAGCACGGTTTTGAAGTTTTTGCAACTGATTAATTTCAGTTAAACCGGCGCAGCCCCAGACAGAACAACAGTATCGAAAGTGGGGCTCCACAATACCTTTGTAGAGAGTCTGTAAAGTTTCTTTTGGGAGAAAAGATTTGGAATGTCTTAAAAAGCCAACTGCCCTTGAAACCTTGCTAGAAACTGCTTTGATTTGTTCTTTCCAGTTCAAGGAGCAGTCAATTTGCACACCTAGATATTTTGTCTTTTTGACTACATCAAGCTCATTATCGCGAATTTTAAGAACCAGGTCTTTATTTTGACTTTTGAGAATATTCTGTTTCTGCTTGGTAGAGATAAGCATAGAATGGGTTTTCGAAACATTCAGGGAAAGCTTGTTGCCTTGCAGCCAAGTATCCAGCTTTTTGAGGTCGCTATTAATAGCCTCAGTGAGCCGAGTCAAATCGTGAGACTGGTAGCCCAAACTGGTGTCATCAGCATACATGGACACGGTAGAATCTTGGACAGCTTGTGGGAGATCATTGATGTAGATGAGGAAGAGAAGAGGGCCGAGACATGAACCTTGTGGAACACCGACTTCTATATCCCCAATTTTTGAATCCACACCATTAACCCTGCAAAATTGCTTCCGGTTGGAAAGGTACGATATAAACCAAGAGAGTTCACGTTGCTTTACGCCGTAAAGCTCGAGCTTTTTGCAGAGAATGTTATGATCAACAGTATCAAAGGCCTTTTTAAGGTCAATGAACACCAGACCCACAAGCTTTCCAAGGTCCATTCCATTATACCAGTCGTCAGTATTTTTAAGTAAGCATGTTACAGTTGAATGGAGGCGCAAAAAGCCGGATTGGCGTGATGAAAAGTGACCATAATCATTCATATACTGGTAGAGCTGATTTGTTACTAATTTTTCAAAGAGCCTTTAGATGACAGGCAAGACTGATATTGGTCGATAGTTAGACTTGTCAGTCTAATCTCCATCTTTAAAAATTGGAGTGACTCTAGCAACTTTCCATGAGTGAGGAAAACGACTTGTTTCAATAGATGTATTAAACAAGAAAGCTAGCGAGTTGTCAATAAAAGGCAGCGCAAGCTTCAAAAAGTAGCTAGAGATGCTGTCAGTCCCAAAACTCTTTGCTGTCTTAACCGTGGCAAATGCGCCCCTGATCTCCTGCACTTCAATTGTCCTGAAATTGAATCTTGCCTTATGTTTGTTAACTTCAAAGTCACCAGCAAGAAGGGGATTTGGGGCTGGATGTATTTTGTCAGCAAGATCCTTGCCTATTGAGCAAAAGAAACTGTTCATTGCATTAGAGATATCTTTTTTATGAACAATTTCTGAGCCAGATTCCTTAAGGCTATCAATGTTGCTGGACTTGGATCTCTTATTGAGGGGTTCATTGATTGCCTTCCATGATTCTTTCATGTTGCCTTGACATGCAGAGATCTTATTGGTATAGTACTGCTGCTTTAGTTGGATATTTAGGACATTGACCTTATTACGGACCTGTCTATAAGAGTCCATAAGAAATGGGACTTTCTTTTGGTTGCGGCCTTTTTTAGCTTATCCCTGGTCTGCATTAGTTTCTTCAGGTCCTGGTCAATCCAGGGGCAGTACTTCTCTGAGACACGCATTACAGTCATTGAGGCATGTTTCTCTATGATCAAGGAAAATACCGTGCCCCGCCAGACGTGGGGCACGGCACTCAGTATGTCGGTAGAGTCTTGGTGCTGCTAAGGTCAGTGACTTCTTTAAGACTTTCAGCAGAGATAGACACAGGTTTGCCTTCTATCTTTTAATGGTGGGTTGCCGTACCCACTCTACCAACGTTAAGTGGGTGGGTTGCCGTACCCACTCTACCAACAATTTTAATTAAAACTCGAGCTACATATATTTCCTTTATCTTATGAATAATTTAAAGTGTTTATCTTCATCTTCTGTCGTAATGGGCATAACCGATGGCCATGTCCCAGGTTGATTTTAGGGTACCATTCTGTTTCTCCTCATGGATGGCCATATCTTCATTGGTTTTAACACCTTTTGCCCATGACGGTATAATATTCAGTAAGTAAACTCATTACTTCACTTTTTACAAATTTTGTCTACGCAGCCTTGCTATGGTGGCATTTCTCATCACCAGCGAGAAATCATTTCTTCTCTCATCTCATCTCTTTATAATATAATATTCTTTGATTTAGTACACCGAGGTAGAATGATACGAATTCTCAAAGCATACGACATTCCATCCAAACTGCTACGCGCAATCGCGAAGATATACGATGATACAAAGGCGAGGATTATGACCCCGGATTGAGAAACGGCCCACTTTGAAATCCTCGCGGGGGTGTTACAGGGCGATAAACTGGCTCCGTATCTCTTTGTGATAGTCCTCGACTATGTTATGCGGAATGCACGGTTCACGGCCGAGAGCAGGAGCTAGGATTCCAACTCCACCGAAGAAGAAGCCGCAGAGTTCCAGCCATAACAGTTACAGATCTTGCCTTCGCAGACGACATCGCACTACTCTCGGAGGAGATTGAACAAGCACAAAGATTGATTGACCGTCTCGAGATTGAGGCTGCCAAAGTTGGTCTCCACTGCACTTCCAAGAAGACGGAGTACACGTCTTTCAATCAGACAGTAATATCACAGATACGTGCCCAGGACGGCAACACCATCAAGGAAGTAGAGAACTTCAAGTACTTGGGATCCTGTACTCAGAGCTCTGAGAAGGACATTGCAGTAAGAAAGGCAGTTGCGTGGTCTGCCTGTCACAAACTCAGGAAGATTTGGACATCCAAACTACCTAGAACGATGAAAGTGAGGCTTTTCCGTGCAACTGTCGAACTTGTACTGCTCTATGGATCAGAGACATGGACACTAACAACAACGATGACTAAGAGACTGGACGGATGTTATACCAGGATGTCGAGAATGGCAACCAATGTGTCTTGGCGAGATCACGTAGCTAACATCGAGCTCTACGGTGATCTACCAAGGTTATCACAGACGGTGCAGCAACGTAGAATGAGACTAGCCGGCCATTGCATTCGCCATGACGAGGAGGTAGCAAGTAGCCTAGTACTCTGGCAACCAACAGAAGGAACGGTGAATAAAGGACGAAGAAGAACAACGTATGTTGACAACTTGATGAAGGATGCAAACTGCGAGAGTGCTGCGGAGATGAGGAACTTGATGGTGGATAGGACTTGCTGGCGTGAACGTGTGGCATCTGTGGGGCGACCAACTTGGCCGACATAACTAACTAACTAACTTGATTTATATAATCTCGTTAGAGCCCTTTACGAAACTTATTTTAAAGTGCAATAGAATGTCTTCGCATATTTTTATAAAGGGTCTCATAACATGACCATGAAATCCTTTTACGAAAATCGGAATATTATGGTATTAGGGGTATTGCCAATGGCGTAGATAGGAAACTTTATAGGGGGGCGAGAAATTCCAATTTTCCGACAAAAATTTAATAAGCGCTATTTTTCTTCAAGACTGTGAATATAAGATAAGGAAATTAGCTAGAACTGAACTTGAAAAGAAGATATTTATTTCCCGACAAGATCAGTAATTTTCCGACAAAACGGCAGTTTAGCTCTACAGGTGAGTTTTTCGCCCCCCCTGACCCCCCTCTATCTACGCCACTGCGGTATTGCCCTTGACTGGTTTCGATCTTATCTCAGTGAAAGAACTCAAAGAGTCTTCGTTGGAGGTGAACTTTCAGAAAGTTTACATATAACGTTTGGTGTTCCTAAAGGTAGTGTTTTAGGCCCTTTGCTTTTTTTCTTTATATAAATGATATACCAAATTCATCACAAGGTTTCGATTTTCATCTTTTTGCTGATGATACCAGCCTTTTTATGTCTCATGAAAATCTAGAAACTCTTGAATCTAAAGTTAATACTGAGTTAGTAAAAATCTCTGATTGGCTGATTGCTAATAAACTATCATTGAATACAAAAAAATCAAATTTTTTAACTATCCTTCCTAAAAACAAAACCCAAACCCGAAAAATGGATGTTATTATAAACAATGAAAAGCTAACAGAGGCGCAGAGTGTGAAGTATCTAGGAGTTTTGATTGATAATAAATTATCTTGGAAGGCCCATATTCAACAAACTAACTATGTAACAGCTCACAGTCAACCTCTATTTAATGAACTAAAACTTCGAAGTCTTGATGATTGCCAGAAGATGGAATGTGCTAAATTTATGCATGACATTACTAATAAGAATCTTGATCAAAATTTTTGTAACCTCTTTCAGTTAATAAATAATAGGCATAATATTCGAACTAGACAAGCAATTTTTGGTTTGTTTGCACAGCCTGCGATACGAACAAATACCAAACATCAAAGCATAATAAATAATGGAGTTAAAATCTGGAATAATATCCCTTTTGATTTAAGGCAATTCAAAAATAAACGAACTTTCTCAAAGAATTACAAAGCATGGCTTCTAACAAACAGTGCTGGACCAGTTGAATATCTATCTTTGTACATAATCTTAATTAAAATAATCATATTTCAATTAGAATTTGTATTTTGGTATTTTCTTATATTTGTTTAATTTTAATTTCAATTTTGATTTCTTAATTATAATTATGATTTCGAATATTAAATAATTACGAGTATCTTAATTCTTAGTCTAATTTTGTCGCTTAATTAAAAATTTGATTAATTTAGTATCCTTTTTTTTATTATTATTATTCTTTTTTATTTTTAATTAATATAATTAATTTAGCTGTTGTTGTTACATATTTCAATTCATTTATATTAAAATTGTTGTTAAATCGAGGAAAGGGCACTTGGCTCGATAGCTCTTCTGAGTTTTTTTCAAGTGCCCTGAACTTACCTAATTATATTTTTATATCCTTAATAGTATATTGTAATTAAAAAGTTTAAATTTGAATAAATGAAATGAAATGAAATGAAATTTAAAGTGGATCTATTCATTTGTGTTTCCATACCTTTTAACATATATAACACGACGTGATTTGGGTGTGGCATTGGATATTGGAGAGTAACTGTGTTGCATGTGATTTAGATAAGAGTTGATTAGAAGGTTGAAAAGGTTCTTTCTTAATTGTGCGATTCCCTCCGTACAAAAGAACTGGAAGGAAGAAAAAGTTCTTCAAAACGAAAGCTTGATGGAAAACACTCTTTTGGGACATCTTTGCACGAATGATGCTGAAGAAAAGTAATGTTTTTAAGAAGTAACCTCGTGGTATTTACAACAATGTAGACAATAGTTATGAGCAACTAATTAAAGTGCTTACTGCAATGAAATTTTGCTCTATTTTAGTATTAAAAGCTTGCTGAAAAATTCCTAAAACTCGAACTTTTCAAGAGCTGCTTTTGATTAACAAGACACATAATCGTCTAGAAAATTAATTTAAGCCCTGGCCAATCATATTCCTCACTACCATCATCAAAAAATAACAAAGACTGCTCAAGGATTTTGTTTTCCATCCTACATTCCATTAATTGTACAATGATTTGACAATTACGTTCTGCGCCAGCTTTTCATGTTTGCGTGTTATTATTACCACAGTTTTGTCATTTTTCTCATCTGAAGGGTCGGTTTCCTAAATAAAAAATGGCTACGTGGATCTGGTTAACCATTTATACAATTGCATTACAGTGTTTTTAAAACATAGCATGTAAGGTCAGTAATGTTCAAGACCCCTTAAAGTTCAGAATACTTTAAGAATAATGCCAAAATTATTAATGAAGAATATATAGGCTCAGCGAAAAATAAGTATTTTCGTCAAAAAAAGCCTAATTGTACGGTTTAGAAATCTCCATCAAGAAAAACTAAAGCCAAGCTTAGAAAACTGCAACAAATTAAAATAGCAAATAAATAAGAAGTCTGAAATAAAATAAAACAATTATCACTTATGCATGTAGCTTTGATTCTTTAGATGTTCCAGCATAAATTCCAATGGTTCATCTGGTTGCTCAAAAGCAATACTGGCAGTGACAGCCTGTGAAAAGAATAATATTATACATTCAATAATTTAAGGCTTCGCTAACACGACACTGTTTTCATTTCGCTCCCAATTCCAGGGGCAAAAAGGGGTGCATTTTTCACTATGTTCACACAACACCGTTGTCACTTTTCATAACTTCGCACCTGCTGCAATTCCCCTGTTTTAAATATTTGTAACGTGGATTTTACGCCAAAGTTTGACAGCCTTTACCCATTTCCGTGTTTCCTAGATTTAACTTGGTGAGTAGTTTTTAATAAATTCAACCATTATGGACTACCGTATTTCCTCGATTAAACGCCTCCCCTCGATTAAGAGCCCCCCTCGAATAAACGCCCTCTTATGCTACTAACTTTTGAAATAAACGCCCCCTTCGATTAAGCGCCCCCCACACAACAAATTTTTGTAAGTTGGTATAATGTATTGTTGTTTGATAAAGGCAAGGCACAACTAAACCATTTTCTCTTTTTCTGGACCGAATGACAGAGGCTGTGATCTTGTACTTTCTAATAAACGCCCCCCCCCCTCGAATAATGCCCCCCCTCGATTAGGCGCCTCCCCAAAAAGTGCCGAGATTAGTAAACGCCCGGGGCGTTTAATCGAGGAAATACGGTATACATATTATCAACTATCAAACATGTAATAAAGTCATTATAGGAACAAAAAACTCCAAAACATCTAAGACATACACATTCCTACTGAATTTGTCAAATCAATCAAATATTTCTAAACTTTTTAAATTCGGCACCAAAAGCAATCAAAAACGAAACTGTCACACTGAGAAGAGGTTCCGTTTTCACTTGACGTCGTTTTCGTGCGTTCAAACGAGTCCAAACTGAAAACGGTGTCGAATGAAAATGGTACATTCCACTTCCCGAGCCTTTCATTTGAAAACAGAAAAGCGGATCGGAATGCACAGTTTTCAATCAAATGAAAACTGTGTCATGTAAACAGGGCCGTAATGTTAATACGGGTTGACGTCAAGATGTTGTGGTCCCCCCGGATTGCCCAGGTTTTCGGAAGAAATGTTAACCTCGTCAGTTTTACAAACAGGACAATACGATTCTCCCGTGAAAGTGGAACAACGGACGGTTTGACATTATTGTGATGAACCACCATTTCCTTTCCATCTTTAGATCTTATGTTATAGTTGACACCCTGGGCGGAGGTAATTTGGTACGGGCCAATCCACCACATGCCAAATTTCCAAGATTTAGGACAACGTAGCCAAACAGTTTTACCAACAGGTAGGGGTTTCCAGCTGGTAAGAGATGGGTCCTGGTATGCCCGATCACTTCTTCTGGGGGATAGATTATGCTGGGCTACTTTCCTTATGCTTTCTAGATGTTTTCTTATAGACTCGGAGTATTCAGAATGACTTTGTGGGTTCTTTAATGGCAAACCTAATTTTAATTCTAGTGGCATGTTGGCTATACGGCCAAAGACTAACTCATATTGACTAAATCCGGTGGACTCGTGACGACTAGTATCATAGGCAAAGACAACTAGATCAACCCACAAATCCCAATCATCTTTACGTGAGGATACAAAGGGGTCGAGCATATTCTGCAACATGCGGTTTTGTCTCTCTACTAAGCCATCACACTGAGGATGGTATGCAGTGGTACGAGACTTGTGGATGCCCATTAAGTCACATATTTCGTGCATGAGGTTGCTCTCAAAGTTCCGACCTTGATCCGAGTTCAAGACGTTAGGAGGGCCAAATCGACTGAAGACTTTAGAGACCAGAATACTAGCAACTGTGTGAGTCTTTTGGTCTTTTGTGGGAAAGACTTCGCACCATTTGGTGAAATGGTCCATAATGACTATAAGATGTCAATTGCTGCCTGATGTTTCGGGTAAGGGGCCCATGTAATCCATGGCCCAAAATATAAATGGTTCATTTACTTCAGTGGACTTTAAAAGAGCTTGTTGATGACGTAGATTTAATTTATTCTGTGAACAAGTAGCACAATTACGAATGAAATCAGAAATCTGAGCAGTCATGTGGGGCCAATAAAATCGTTCTCAAGCCCGCTCAATTGTACGCTTGCTACCGAAGTCACCAGAACAGGGGCTGGAATTAATTCCGTGTAAAACTGTGTCAGTTAGATGATAAGGAATGACAAATGAATAGCTAGGGATGTTATTCCTGGTAGTTAACCGTATTATTAAAAGGCCATTTTGGAGGGACAAACTATTCCAAGCTTCCCAAAATGTTTGAAGTTGCGTGTCATTGGCCGAGACAAAGAACGGGGGTTTGGGTGGGGCATTGGACTTCATTTCTATGACTTTGCTAATCTTAGGGTCATGTAGTTGAGCTTCATGAAGACTTTTATAAGGTAGGACACAGTGATCGTTGCATGTGGTAAACGAGAGAGGATGTCTGCATTGCCATTGGCTGTACCTGCCCTATGAGTGTATTCTTGCAATCGCATAACCCAACAGGCAATGCGACCCTTTGGTTCAACTGGGTGTAACCAGCGTAAGGCGCTATGGTCAGTAACTAAGGTAAACTGTCTTCCCAATAAGTACACACGAAAATGATCAATTGCGAAGATATCAACAAGGGCTTCCTTTTCGGTGGCTGAGTAGCGAGATTCATATTCCAATTATGTTTACGAAAACGTTCTAACACGATTGACAATCCTTCGAGTTTCTAACTGTTTTTTTTTTTTACTTCTGGGGAGACTGATTTACGAGAAGCAGTCATAAAGCATGGTGACTGGTCTCTATCTGGGCTGGGGCAACCAGGTGTTCGGCTGGAGGACAAAACTGCCCAATATTTTGGCCTACCTGTAATTCAATGTCTATACTAGTAACATTCATTAAATGGGCAACTACATCTCTATTATTAGCTTGACAAACTGAATATACAGCTAGTACAGAAGCACAAGGAGCAGTATCGTCAACAATGGGAGAAACTATGCCTAATTGGTCTAAAACTAAAACTAAACTAAAACTTCAGTGCGACCAGGAATACAAAGTCTACCATTCAGAGCAACTGGTACAGGTCTTCTATCAATAGACTGGATTAGTAAACAAGCAGTATTCTGGATAGGCAAAGGAAAAACTTCACCTGCATAATGTCTGGGGGTGGAGAGAAGAAAGTCTGGCATGAGGGGGGTTTCCCTGTGAAGGCCAACAAGGAAATAGAAGCCGGGGCTATTGTAGGAGAGGGTCAATTGGCTCGAAGTAAGAAGGTGTGGTTGTGATGTAATGTGGTTTTCACAGTCCCGTGGACTGGAAGCCACTGGCCAGTGACGCCATACCACTTTTCGGCATTGGCTTGCAATGTTTGTTTGGGCCTAATTTGGTCATAAATCTGAGGAGTGATAAACAGCTTCATAGAACAGATATGATTGCTGATTTGGGTACTCGGAAAGGTGCCACACTTAATATATAATTTTATACATGTTTTTGATATCACGAAATTGCCTGGTGATCAACTCCACAAGTGTGTGATACTTCTATGATATGATAGTTAAATAATGCAATTATAACCAGATGATTCAGATTTTGATTATTGGAGTTATAATCTACTTGTGTCGTGTTTTTTGACTCGTTGAACCTTGCTATGCAACATTTCGTGACAGAGGTGCAAGTCAGAATTTTGTACTTGCTCTGAACATGGCGCAGATATGATCGCAGTCCTATTGGTGAGATGATAATTGTTCATAAGCCTTCAAAATTGCTTAGAGAAAATAAGAAAGTATATGATGGCTGGTTCGAGTCCTGGCTACTGAACCATGTTCCACGGCTGATGGGTCAATGAAAATGGTTCGATGGGAAATGGGGACGTGGAACTTGGAGATGTTGTACTCTTCACCAAAATAGATTCACCCATTTGATCAAGCTACCAATAGGACTCATTTCAAAGGTGGAATGGGGTAAAGATGATGGAATTTGAAAAGTGTATGTGTGATATCGCAATGCAAGTGAAAAACCAATTTCGTGAAACGTATCATTCTGTTCGGAATTTGGTCTTGATGCGATCAGTCGATGAGCTTGATATATTGGAGGAACTCGGTAAATTGGTTGCTGATAGCTAAGTATGAGCATGAAGAAATTCCAAACTTTTCTGGGCGGAACGTTAAATATCAAATATCAGGAAATTTGCTCTATATCTTTATATTTTCCTTATTTATCATTTCTTTCATTTTCTTTAATTTAATGTAATATTTAATCTAGATTAACGTTCAGTTCACATATGTCTATCATCTTTGTCACACCATAATTCTCCCACTTGGTTACCATTGTTTACAAGTTCTATAAAGTTGCATCTAGGGCACCCCTTCACACTTCTTGTTCAACAATTTCAACTTCTGCATCGATCAAATATTATATAATTTTACTTCAATTCTTCAATTTTTCAATAATTATTTAAGTTCTATGTTTATTTTGGTTGAATAAATTAAAGGAGAAAAGCAATTTGAAGAGCTTTGTTACAAACACAGCCAAAGGGGGCTAAGTCGATTTTTTATAGCGTACATATATAGGGGATTGGAACATTGGGAAATTTGTGAGCATACCGTAAATCCTCAAATCTGACTATTGTTCAATATTAAGCAAAATAAAAGCTATACGATGCAGCCAATCAATTAAGTTATTGGTTTAAACTTGCTGGCATTTGCAATACATTCACTAAATAACTTCAATGTCTGGAAACTTGGGCTCAATATCCTTGCAAATGATTATCAGGATGGGGGCTTATTCGGGGGGAGGGCTTATTCGAAGGTGGGGGATTATTCAAGGATTTACAGTATTTCTGTCAAATGCATTCATCAATTAAATCCATTCACTGTTTAGATATTGTTCTTAAAATTTTCTTCCCGAGACCTTGGACCACTTGTGTACATCTAGGAGCCTAAAAATCTAGGAGCCATGCCCCTAAATTCCGTCTTCAATATATATGTAACTGGGTTGATCATTTAACTACGAAAAATAATTATTCCCTGACGTGGTCCTAAATTTAAGATTTTGTTCATGTTAGATAAAACATAATGCTGTCCTCACAATAGTCATTATGAAAATAAAGCCATCTGAAAATGGAGCACAAGAAGCATGTTCGGGATCCAATTAAATTTCCCTTTAAAAAACAATTAATGGAATTTTTGAGTGTGAGCAAGCACTGGCATGGCACAGGACAGGAGGAAGGGTGCCCAGTTGGCCCTCACATGGCCATTTTTATATAAAAATGTCCCTTCTGCATATAAACGCATCACGTGTCAAGAACTTTTTGTTGTGGTGTCCGTGCCGCCTTCTCCTTAGTAGTTAGTAGTTAGTAGTTAGTAGGCTTACATGAGTAAGTAAGCATGAACAATGTGGAAAAGGGAAATAGAGTTTGGTGCTGAGTCAAAGAATTTACCTGAAACAAGTCAATTGTATTGGTCCTTTCCAGATATTGACTTGCTTGAGACAGAGGATATTCATACTCTTTTGAATTTGGTGTGGTACTGGTAGTTTCAGTTTCAGATTTATTTGTTTTGTTGCTAGGGCCTGTTGACGCTGCAACACTTCTTTGATCTGTCATAACTTCAATTTTCAAAATTAAAGGAAGAAACGATCAGGAAGATTGATTTTAGCCTTGTATACTCTTTTCTTCGTTCGTTTTATCGTCCTTGCATCTCCTGAGTTTACTTTACCTTTTTTATATTCTGGCATCACTTATAACTCACTTCTTTTATTTCCTTCCACTCGTCGATCTTCTTTCTGGCATTCAATGATTTCAATATGTTTAATAATAATATGTATGGAGTGGAGTCAGGTCCTAGACAAAATGGCGAAACACGTTTCGGGGAGTCGCACTGCGTTTCGTCGAGTGAAATCATGCATTGGGGAGGCGACAAACTTTTGGCATGACACCTAAATTTGGCCTTTTTGGCCTGTTTTCTCGATTTTCTTGAATTCCTCAACTTTCGAATTTCCCTTGTTAATCGTTTTCGTTTTCGTTATAATAGTTCTGTCGTCTTAGGCTCTCGGGGTTCATGTGTTTTCAATTTCAATTTTATTTTATTCAACAACAATTGCTTATTATGGGGCGCCGATCCCTTCAATATTGTCTTCAAATAATTTATGGTCACATTTCAATTGTTCATTGTCAAATCTTATTTATTTCTTCATTTCTTTATGGTCAAGTACATTTATTTATGGTCTTTCTTCATTTATTTATGGTAATTTAATACATTTATGGTCTTTCTTCATTTATTTATGGTCAAGTACATTTATTTATGGTCTTTCTTCATTTATTTATGGTCATTGCATTTTTAAGGATTCAAATACAGAGAGAATGCGTTGTGCTATGCGTTGTCATCAAAGGGTATGTTGGCATATTGACGCATGCATAGCTTCGCACACAATGGCGGGATATGTCCCACGCGAGAGAAATGAGCACGGTCTTTTTGTATTCTTTGAAAATTTGAGGCGGCTTTTTAATGAAATTTCCGAGCTTCCCGCTAGACGAGATGCAGAGCCAGATCATTTGCTCGCTGCCGACTTTGAAGATTTGATGTGGAGTAGAATGCTAGAAGCTAAACAAACCTTGTTGCTTTTGCGTAGTAATACCGAAGGTGATCTCGAACTAACTTCATTTACAAATTTGCTTGATATGATGTTATCATCTATCGATGGACTAGAGAATCTTCTTCATAAAGAATCAGATGAAGATCCTACCATGTTCAATATATCCTTCCATTGTCACACTCGACAAACGGGTAATCGAGGCAGACCCCTGCTGATTGTACAAGAGGAACAAATAGAATTTCTCCGAAGTATGCACTTCCCATGGGTTAAAATAGCGCAACTGTTAAGCCTGGTTCCCACTAGGACATAACGCGCTAAGAAAATTTGGGTTTTAACTTGTTAACGCTTTATGCCCTAGTGGGAACACAAAAACTAACGCGTTATGTCCAATAAAACTAAGTTAAGCCACGGGTTTTATGGGGTTTAAATATCAAAAAGTTTTGATATTTAAACCCTTTAAAACCTCGACAAAGTCGCAAGTGATGACATTCTATTAACATTCTTGGGTTGCTAAAATAAGAAACAACTTCAAAATGGCGCTCGAATGTGCAATTATGAGTCTCAAAAAATTATCTATTACCCAGGTTGATGAGAAATTATCTGAAGTAGTAAAAACTTATCCTTGCCTTTATGTCAAAAGGAAAAAGATTATAAGGACACAAGAATGTCACAAACAATGCTTGGGCAATGTGCCTCGCCCCGAACCTGCAGTCTCAATCCTTTATACAAGCTATAATATTCACCACTGGCTTTCACTTTAATATTGTTTAACCCAAAATTTTACTTTTTTTCGCTTGGCTCGCAGTCTTCTCTTGTGAGGGGAATATATAATATCCACAGTTGAGGTTATTTGTTTGTTTCGTGATTACAGCATTTTGGGTCAAGAAAGCCGTGCTATTGCTCATGGGTGACTCGTTTGCGTTTAAACCCAGTAATAGCCATAGTGGAAACGTGTGGGGGTTAAAGCGTTTAACAACTTAAAACCTAAATTTCTTGACGCACTTAGCCCATTAAACCCCAATGGAAACATGTTGGACATGACGCGTTAACTCTAGCTTTTCTGACGCGCTTAGCCCATTATGTCCTAGTGGGAACCAGGCTTTAGGGATCAGTGAAAGTACCTTGAGAAGACGCAGGGAGGCATCTGGCATTGTTTCTAATTGGTCTAGCATATCAGACGACGCACTCGAGGATCTTGTTTCTGAGATAAGAAGAACAACTCCAAACATTGGGCAAATAAGACTTTGCGGTGCACTTCGAGCTAGATGCTTTCATATCCAGCGAAGGAGAGTAAGGGATTGCCTTCGTAAACTCGATCCCGTAGGGACAGCACTTAGATGGCGCTCCGTGATACATAGACGAAAATATTTTGTCCCGACACCAAACGCTTTGTGGCACCTTGACGGGAATCACAAGCTGATAAGATGGAAACTTGTGGTTCACCTGTGTGTTGATGGCTACTCGCGTCTTTTAGTTTACGCGCATTGCGCAAATAATAATCGGGCAGAAACCGTATTGCAACAGTTTGAAACTGGTGTTTCCAAATATGGGCTACCCTCTCGCGTGCGCAGCGATCATGGGATGGAAAACTTTGCAGTTGCACGCTATATGCTTGAGCGTCGAGGCTTGGACAGGGGAAGCATCTTAACAGGCAGCTCTGTTCATAACTCAAGAGTTGAGAGGAGTCATAGAGATGTCTATGCTGGTGTCCTTTATTTTTTTTCAAGGCTCTTTTATGAATTGGAAGATCTTGGTATCTTGGATGTCCTCAATGATGTACATGTATTCGCACTGCATAAGGTTTTCATTCCGATGATAAACAACTGTTTGAAAGAGTTCTGTGAGCAAATGAACCACCGTCCACTATCAACGGAGCGCAATCGATCTCCACTGCAGTTGTTCACAAGTGGAATTCTGTCAAACATGCATTCGGGTAGTGTGGCGATTGATAGCGTTTTGAATCCAGAAGTACTGGAAAATTACGGTGTTGATCCCAATAGTTTTGCACCCGAAGAATCAGAATATCAAGTTTCAATCCCAGATATCCATATTCATTTAACTGAAGAGCAAGAAGCTTTTTTGGAAAACCAGTTGGGACCTGTAGCTGGACGAGAGAAGAATACCTACATTCGATGTTTAGATATCCTGGAAAACGTCCTTGCGAATAACTCTGAACAGTGAAGAAAGCGCAGAAAAAGACGGTTTTTCTTAAAGCATATGATTCATGCTTACATTGTATAGAAATATTAATTTTTATAAAATAAAAATTATCCCTTTGGAGATTGCTGCATTGTCTAGTTTCTGTCATATGATAATTACGAAAATAAGATAAAGATAAGATAACTACATCAGCATTTCTATTCTTAGCCATCATTTTGCAGCTTATGTGCCGTGTAACACAGCTTCAAACAGAATGTCCAAGGGCACTCTCGTATAACTAATATATAATAAACGTATGATTAATCAGCTAAGCATTCTTGGCTCCTCTTAATAGGCACACCGTATGTTTTTTTGTTTTAAGCGCCCCCTTGCGTATTTAAACGCAAGTTCTTACATCACATTACAATTATTAATCGTTATTTGACCAGACAAAATTAATGAGCTTTTTGAGAAATGAAAGGTTTTCCCTCTGGGGTGCTCCATAGGGGTGGGAATAAGGACTTTCGAGAAACCAAGAAAGCGAACAGAACAAAACATGCCACAAGAAACATTAAAATTCTAAATGTTTTCAAAGAAGAACACAACTAAACAAAACACAAGGTCAATTTGGATAAAATGTTTATTTCAGATCAAAACAGAACTTTCTACACGAAGTTCATCTCCCAGTTGTCTGCACTAAGGATATTATTGAACTCCTCTCGCATGGCACATAGATTTTCATACGTGGCCGGTAACTCCAACGTGAATCCACAAGTATGCCCAACTGGCACTCTTCCGACCCCAGCAGATTGAGTAAATGTGATGTCTATCCTGTCTGTAATCAGCGTATCTGATCCTGTGCAAAAGCGAAGAAACGCACCAAGCCTTGTAGAATCCAAGCCACGGAGGTACCTTTTGAAGTTATTAAACGTTTCCATTTCCGATGGGGTTGATGGTTCGGCTTTGAGTAAGCTTATCACTTTGGGTGTAGTTGGAATGACAATTTTGTAATTATCAAGTAATGCTTCAGGACTAGGAAAGTAGCACTTCAGCTGGGAAAGGACCGGTTTCCAACAATTTATGACATATTGTGGCTTCTGTATTAGTTCTTTGTGGGCCAACTCATGGATTATTTCTCTCACATTTAACTCTGTCACTCTTCTCTTGCAGTCAAAGTTTGTTAAGAAGTCCAGCAATTCTTCATCATCGAGACTTACTTCTTGGCTTAGTGCTTTGTTGATAAGTGTAGCTTCATCTCTTGAAACATATTGCATAAAGGAATCGAATAGCATCTTTTCATCAACAACCATCTCTCCAAAGAGACAGCTAACAACAAAGGGCTTGCTAAACATAAAAGGAAAATATGACACTTCTGTAAAGCCTTTAACAAGAATTCTTGCTATTGCTTCCCATTTCTCTCTTGTGTAGTCGTGTCTGATGTATGGCACTCTTTCTTGTTCACCAAGTAAAAGAGAGTTATAAGCTTCTTTCCAGAAGAGGGTAAAGACCTCTCTGGTAGGACCACTACCTAATCCTTCCTCATCTTTCCCAAAAGTGTTTACCAAGGTTACCTGTAGAGGTGCAAACATGATCCGTTGGTCTGAAAATATGTCAAGCATGTCCTCTCTAACACTAGCCCTGTGTACTCGAATGCACTTTATTGGTTCATTCATTTGAGCTTCCTCCTGAAAGACATAATCAACTGGAGCAGTGTCTATTATTTGCACTTCTGCAGATGAATTGAACTCTTGAAGTCCCACGATAGAATGCTCTGAAAAGTTAGGCTGTTCATTAATATTGCCATCTGTTACAATCTCCACTTCTACGCCAAGGACTTTCTCAGTTGGTGGTCCGTCTGTAATCACACATGGCTGCTCATTTATGCTGGAAATAGAAGCTTCTAAAGTCTCTTCCATGTTCTCACAGCGGGCAAAAGGACTAGTGATGAGCTCCGCATCGTCTTCATCGTCATCATCTTCGTTGGTTACAGGCAGGAGAGTCCTGACGTAGATGCATCCTTGGCCATCTAATCGAACAAGAAGGTCACCTGATATCTGCACACCATCAGCCAACTTTGGGGTCACTAGTGTTCCATAGCATGCCTTAGAAAAGAAATTACACAAAAATATATACATCACAAACAACTTGCGCTGTTGTTTTTAACATGTTTTATCTGGAGGGAGGGTCATGACACTCATTATGACTCACTATTACTCACTAGGATACTACATTTTCATTCTTTTGTCAAAAGATGTCTATTATGAACTTAATATGGTTAATTTCAAAATCTTCTGCTATCAAAAAGATTTTGAATGAATATTTTCTTCTAGGAGGTTTTTATATACCGCATATCACACCGACAACAACAATAACAACAACAACAGCAAAACCTTGTTTACTTAACGCGAATGTAGCAATAAAAAATTGATATGGTCACGTGTTACATGGCAACATCCGACAACATAAATTTTAGTTAGGTCAGCATAAATTTTAATATCCTACATATATTAACATTGTCTGGTGGTATGAGCATGTATAGATTGTAGGAATTGTTTATACCGAATGATATCGGCCTTGTAAGCCAAAATTTCCCTAAAATAGGCTACTAAGTATCATCAATATTTACCTTCATGTATTCAAACAAGCAACAGTCGCCAGGAAGGTGCTTCTGGATCTGGTTTCTCAATTCATTTGCCTCCCAAGATCTTGATATAGGAAATTCGTGGACAACAAGTCCCCTTGTTTCCAGCTTGAGACGGCTGCCGTGGCTTGGAACCTTGGTCGTATTGGGATTGGGTATTATGACAAGATCCTTATAAACGGTACCTGAGGGCTTCCTTCCAGCCTTATATGCTTGAAAGCGTTCTCCACTGCATGAGGATGCCCTCCTTCCTCTCCTATCTGTCCTTCTTCCGCGTCCCATTGCTGTATGACCCAAGCCCGTATTGCTTGAACGCTCTTGTGTACTACGGTATGTGGGGAATCGACTTGCCAATTCTCCAGCCAGACTCGATACTGTGCTTGTGGCAGCAGTTCTGCTTCCACCATTGTTTGCACTGGATGCCCTTTCTATATCCAGACTTTTTATTTCACCGATTGCTTCTGCCGCAATCTTGCACAAGGAAGCAAAATCTTTCTTATTATTCCCGGCCATGGCCTAAGCCTCTGCACGTATCGACCACGTGCCCACAAGGTTTTCGTGAGAGCAGAGCAAGACTGAGCTTGGATTTGACCACAAAAATATGTTAATGACCATAAATAAATGTTAATGACCATGAATGTATTAAATGACCATAAATAAATGAAGAAAGACCATAAATAAATGTACTTGACCATAAAGAAATGAAGAAAGACCATAGATAAGCAGAAAATGGCCAGAGATAAATAAGATTTGACAATGAACAATTGAAATGTGACCATAAATTATTTGAAGACAATATTGAAGGGATCGGCGCCCCATAGCTTATAACATAACGCTGTGTGTATAATAAAGTAGTTAACATGGATACAAGAGTAATGTACGCATTGCTCATTTTCCAATATATGTCTCGCATGCGCATAGCGACGTTAAACCGCACGAGGGGCATAAATATAGCATTGAGATCGTTTCACGTAATTGTGTAATCATGAAGAACATTGCACAGATGATCAAATGTATCCTTACTCATTCACAAAAATTTTTTATGCCAATAGTTAGCAAATTCACAATTTCGTCTGTAATACACCCGAGCACGTCAACTTTTATGAAGCGATGAAAAGTCCTCTATGGCTAACAACTGCACTCGCATTTTTCGACGGAATTGGGCAAGATACAAATACAAAAACAATTTTTGGTACCTTCGTTCCCTATTTGTTTCCAACAATAGAAATATAGCAGCAAGAAGCTGAAATGTATATACATAACATAAACGAATAAAGCTTGTAGAATACGTAGAAAACGAACGAATTCGAAGAGCGTGAACGAAGACTAACTAACTAAGTTTAATGTTATCTCAAGAAATTGGGCGGTTAGCCTACCGGCCCGGATTGCTTGAGTAGAGAAAGGCATTTACGGTCGGTGATTCCGATTCCGAAAACCATTCCGGCCGGTACACCAGGCAGACTTTAACCGGACGGTTAAACTGCGAAATAATGATGAAATAACTCAAAAAACAATAAGAGGGGAACAGGGAGGGAGGGAGAAATTGTGCTATTGCTATGAGCTTCAGCGAATAATGATTGGGTAGGCTGCTTACCGCACAACTATATGCCATAGGGTGTAGTCTAATAATACTCTCTGCGCATGTGCGCCATTCGTCAAAACAAGCCGCACGAGACTGACTGACTGACAGTTCTAATGGGCCCCCAGGTCTCACCGGTATGTTGATGAGCTGTGTATGGCAGCTTGCATCCGACTTGGCAAGCAGATACAGTATGTTGGCAGCCATGCAATAAGGCAATTATCTTTCGAACATTAACCCTGCTTAATTTTTGGATTAACCAGCATTTAAAAGGAGTCTGGTAACGAATAGTCACGTGTATATATGTCACTCAAAGTTCTTAACATACTGGTGGCCGCGGAAATGCTAATCTCGAATGTCATCTATTAGCTGGCCCATGATGGCGTCTCTTGCTTTTAACGCGGCTGTGCGAGCTGTGCGTTGTCGCACTACGGGTTGCTCCTGGTGTAGTTCAGTGGGCGTGCCTTTAGCATTGGCGTGTGCTTCCAATGGATACAGCTTGATGATGGAGCGCGTTGTGCGACCACGTTTGGTTTGAACGACTGCTGCTCGGCACAATTTGTCGCTGCCGAGAACGAGGGCGGAAACCATGCCGAGTTCCCAGTGATGCCGAGGTTTGTCAGTATCGGCGATCAAAACTATGTCACTTTAGTAATTTAGTAATGCTGGAGTAGCTACTATAATCACTAATCGAAATAGGTTACAAGACACTTACCCAGCTTTCGTAGTTGCTTTAGTTTAGTAGTCAGAAGGCTCGAAGAGAAACGATATGAATTTCTTTCTTGTGTCAGTGTATCATACCAGAAATGAATGCTTAATTAATTAACTACTAACTGTTGCGTTTGATTAAATATAAATTGCGAGGTTGGGTGTGTTGTAAGTACTTAAGCAAATAAGGTTAAGAGTAGGTTATGGTTAGGCGTTTGACTATAAAAGGCTAATGGATATGTTTGTTTAGATAATAGTTGCTAAATATGGTTAAGTGTTAGGATGCGTGTTATGATTCACTGGTTAGTTGAAGTGCTCATTGGCAAGGCTGCTGAGCACACTACAATAGCTCCCCTCCTAGAAGGCGAGCGAAGTGAAGCGTTCGATATAGCGAATAAAATACGAAATGATTACTAGCATGACATAAAAGTGAAATAATGTGCTTAACAGTCTTAAGAGTCAAATCCGTACCGAACGGGAAAATGGACGTGTCTTCCAGAGCGAGTGGTGCGCTGGAGAGGGGGCTGGGCGGGCAGTTGTTGTGGAGGTGGTTGTTGTGCGGTAGTAAGTGGGGCGTTGTCTGAAAGCAGAGGTGGTGGCGATGTAAGAGGTAAATAGGCCGTGTCGAGGTGTGCGACTTTGAGGCGATCAATGCTGACTGTATTAGGTTTGCCTTTGATGTCGAGTAAGAAATGCTTGTCGGTGCGATGAAGAACTTTGTAAGGGCCATCGTAAGGTGCTTGCAAAGGCTTTCGGACAGCATCGTGTCTAACGAAGACGTGTGTGCAGGAGGCAAGGTCAGCTGGTATGTGCGAAGAGGGTGATTGTTGGCGAAGTGGAATTGCAGATAATTTTTGCATGACTAGC
Organism: Sanderia malayensis; assembly: GCA_013076295.1. Taxonomy (NCBI): domain Eukaryota; kingdom Metazoa; phylum Cnidaria; class Scyphozoa; order Semaeostomeae; family Pelagiidae; genus Sanderia; species Sanderia malayensis. The sequence continues at coordinate 68,240 of RQOL01000906.1, read as the reverse complement.
TGAAGACGATGAGCGTAGTTGGCTGGATCGAGGTCTGATTGGTTGCGAGACGGAGTAAAGAATTCGCCAGGTAAACGTAAAGTTGTGCCAAAGACGAGCTGAGAAGGTGTGCAATCGAGGTCGGCTTTAATTGTATTACGAATTGAAAGGAGAACGAGCGGCAATGCTTCGGACCATTTGCTTGAATCTGGATGTGCTTTCAAGGAGGACTTGAGTTGGCGGTCAAATCGTTCTACCATACCGTTTGCACATGGGTGGTATGAGGTAGTGCGTATACGTTTAATGCCAAGGAGTGTTGTGAGTGTTTTGAAGAGCGAAGATTCAAATTGTGCGCCGCGGTCGGTCGTAATGGTGGATGGATACCGAAATGGGAAATCCAATGTTGAAGGAATGACGTGCGACAGTTTCAGCTGTGATATCTGCAATTGGAATGCTACTGGCCATCGTGTGAATCGATCGATACAAGTGAGTAGATATCGAAATCCGTTCGAAGGTGGAAGTGGACCTACGAGATCGATATGTACGTGATCAAATCGAGCATCTGGGGTAGCAAATGCGCCAATAGGTGCGACAGTGTGACGTTGAATTTTGGATCGTTGGCAAGGAATGCAGGAACGAGTCCAACGTCGAAGGTCTGTGTTGATGTTAGGCCAAACATAGCGTGCGGTGATTAGATTCTGTGTGGCGCGAATACCCGGATGAGATAGAGAATGCAAGTGATCGAATATGGAACGACGAAAAGGGACTGGAACGTATGGACGCGGAGTATTAGTCGTTGTATCACAGAGTATGGTGCCTGGGGCGTTAGGAATGGGAAATTCCTTTAATTGAAGTAAAGATGTGTCGTTCAATTGAGATAGATCTGTGTCTTCTTGTTGTGCTTTGGAGAGCAGTGTGAAATCGATCGGGGATGCCAGGTGTAATGAATTAACTTCAGTTCTTGACAAAGCGTCAGCAACGACATTTTCGTTGCCAGAGATGTGACGGATGTCGGTGGTGAATTGCGATATGAAGTCAAGATGGCGAATTTCGCGTGGAGAATGACGATCGGCAGACGAGGCTAATGCGTACGTTAATGGCTTATGGTCGGTGAGAACGTAAAATTTGCGACCTTCCAGACAATGTCGGACATGACGAAGTGAAAGATATACGGCGAGCAGTTCACGACCAAATGTACTATATTTGATTTCGGCGGGCTGTAATCGTTTTGAAAAGAATGAAATCGGCTGCCAAGAACCGCTAATGCGTTGTTGTAAAACAGATCCTATGGCAACATTAGATGCATCAACCATGAGGCAATATGGAGCATCGGGTGATGGATGTACCAGTAACGTAGCATCGGAAAATGCTGATTTAATGGCTGTAAATGCAGCAAGTGCAGCTTCGTCGAGATGAAGGGCGTTTCTGGTGTGGTTACCGCCCAGAAGATCTGTGAGTGGTTGAACGATGGTTGCACAGTTTGGAATAAAGCGACGATAAAAGTTGATTAAACCTAGGAATTCGCGCAGTTGACGTAGTGATGTAGGTGCCGGAAAATCGCGTATTGCAGAAACTTTGGTTTGCAGCGGAGAAATTCCTTCTACGGAGATGTGATGACCGAGAAATTCGAGTGAAGATGAACCAAAGACACATTTTGCTGGGTTGATTACGACGCCAAATTCGGATAAACGAGTGAAGAGCAGATCTATATGTTGAAGGTGTTCTGCTTCTGAAGCGCTGGCAATGAGTAAGTCATCAATATAAGCGTAAACAAAGTCAAGACCATGTAAAACTTGATTAATAAAACGTTGAAATGTTTGTGCAGCATTACGTAGACCAAATGGCATGCGGACAAACTCAAATAAACCGAAGGGGGTAGTAATGGCAGTTTTGGGAATATCAGCAGGTTCCACTGGGATTTGATGGTAGGCGCGAACGAGATCAATTTTTGAAAATATTGTTTTTCCATGTAGCATTGTTGTAAAATCTTGAATGTGTGGAATGGGGTAACGGTCTGGAATTGTGACATTATTAAGTGCGCGGTAATCACCACATGGTCTCCAATCTCCTGGGGTTGACTTAGGAACCATGTGAAGTGGAGAGGACCAACTGCTGTTTGAAGGCCGAATGATACCAAGTTGGAGCATGTAATCGAATTCACGTTTGGCTATTGCCAATCGATCAGGTGCAAGACAGCGTGGACGGCTGAAGACAGGAGGACCTTTTGTTTCAATGTGGTGTGTAACATTAAGTTTGACTGCTGATTCATCATAGTTTGGTCTTGTTATTGAATTAAATTTAGTAAGAAGTTCCTTGTATTTGCGGTTAACTTCGGGAATCGCAAACATTAGCTGAGGTGAAGTCTCTGATGAAGGAATGCCTTGAATTTTTAAGTTAGTGGTTGTATCAAATAATAGACGATGACGAACGTTAACATTTAACGAAAAATATGAAAGGAAATCGGCTCCAATAATAGGTGTGGGAATATCCGCAATAATAAAAATCCAACGAAAGAGTCGACGCAAACCAAGGTTCAAGGTTAACGATCGTTCACCATACGTTGCAATGGACGAGTTATTAACGGCTTGAAGTTGGAGGTTAGTGACCTGGTTACGTTTGTCCGAAGGACGACATGGAATAACACTAACGGATGCGCCGGTATCTACTAAAAATCTAATTCCCGAATAACGATCGGTGACGTAGTAGAGACGACTATTGTGTAATGTGCCAGAGGGTCTTGTCGCCGCTAAACTCTGGCTTGGCCGTTTCCCTGTTGTTGTGCACTGTGAGCTGGCTGTGGAGGAGCAGTAGGGGTTACGTCAGCAACGTATGAGCAAGGTGGGATGCAACGATGGGCCTGTGGACCGACCTCTTATGATACCAGCATATTGGCTGTGGCATGAAGTCCGGACGACTGGGAGAACGGAAACGCTGTCTGCTGAAGTTGTTTCGAAATGGCGATCGTGAGCGTTGAGAATAATTTGGTCTTCGAAAATTGGATTCGGAATTGATTTGAGTAGTGAGAGCTTCTACCTGTTTGGTTAATTAATTGATTGATGAAGGGATGGAGAATCAACGGAGGCTGTGGAAGACGGTTTGGGAGAGATTGTCGAAATGGTAGAAATTGCTGGATTGACTTCGAGTATTTTGTCAGCCAATGAAGCCAGTTGATCTAACGCCATTTCATCAGTTGTGGAAGCCAAAATGAGTTGAACATTTATTGGTAATCGTTGTAAAAATAGTTGACGAAATATTTTTTGGTCGAGCCTTTGTTCACCAAGCAACTGTTGCATCTTACGAAGAAGTTGAGATGGTTTGCGATCGCCCAACTCTTCGGCATTCAAGAGCTGGTGCAATCGTCTTTGTTCGGAAAGTGAGGTACGTTTAATTAATTCGTTCCTCAAAGTATCGTATGAGTTGAGAATTGGTGGGTTCAGCAAAATTTCTCTAACTTCCTCAGCTGTTTCTGGTTGAAGCACTGAGACGACATGAGCAAAACGTTGGCGTTGGGTCGTAATGTTTTTTGTACGAAACTGTGCCTCAACTTGGGCGAACCAGATCGTAGGATCGTGAGGCCAAAATGGAGGCAGCTTTAAGTTGTAAGCAGCCACTGGTGCTGTCGTAGACACATCTCGCAGTTCGTGCGAGGGCGAAGGTATAAAATTTGGAGAACTTGGCTCGGTTGTCATATTTTTGTTGGTATATTTCCTTTGTATTTAATTGTAGGCCTGTTTTGACTGCAAAGGTGTTTCACGCTGAGGGTGACGAATGTCTCAAAAACTTGTGAAATTGTTTATATGTTTACACTTTGTAAACTGCCGCGTGTGTGATTAGCTCAATCGATAAAATGCAAAATAATGTGTATGTGTTTTTATTACGGTATTGTTCTTTTTCGTATGCTTCGGCCAAGTTAGATAATACGTATGCAGCGTAAATATACAAAGCAATTAAGGCCTAGTTCATACAGCGCATTATGAGCGCAGCGAATTAAATTAGATTAAAATCGCTCATGATGCGCTACTTGAAGCGCCGCAAATTATTTGGTTGATTCATACATCGAATCGAATTTAAGAGCGAAGGGAATAGAATTTGGCGCCAAAAATTTTATCACTTGAAAATGGCGCCCACGACAAATAAAGATATCATGTTAAAGTGTTCGTATCTGCTTGCATCTTCAAGAAAACTTAATGCAATGCTAGCTGAAAGAAGGAGAAGAAGAAATTTAAGACACCACGTCTTACTAGAAATGGCACAACGATGGAACCAAGGATTATTAGCTTATTTTAACATAATAATGCTTGCTTATCATCAACAAGTATCAAGGCCTATTTCTCGAAGTTGCAGGCGTCTTGACAGAGTAAACGGATGGTGGCATATTGTTTGGCATAGCTTTGACGAAAAACGCTTTAAAACAAATTTCCGGATCACCAAGGCGTCATTTTTGTATATTTTTAAACAATTAGAAGATTTGCTGATGAAAGAAACAATTTGTGAAGAGCCAATACCCCCAATGAGCAGACTGGCCATTTGCCTGTACAGACTTGCCAGAGGAGATTACTTGCACACAATTGGGGAGCTTGTAGGCTTAGGAACCTCAACAGTATCAGGCATTGTCCAAGAAGTATGCGAGGCAATGACTCAAAGACTCTGGCAGCCCCATGTTGGAAAACACTTTCCTACAACACTACCTGAGCTGAAAGAGTCAATGGCACTCTTTGATGAATTCTGGCAGTTCCCTTGTGCTTTTGGTGCTGTTGATGGATGTCATCTTCCCATGAAATGCCCCAGTGGTGGTCCAGAAAGTGCTAAAGAATATCACAATTTCAAGAATTTTTATTCAATTGTGGTGATGGCCATCGTGGATGCAAAGAATAGATTTATTTGGGCAAGCAGTGGCTATCCAGGTAATAGCCATGATGCTATTATTTTTCAGTCAACTGAATTGTTCAGCAAGATAACAGCTAGCAAAATTCTTCCAGCTTGCACAAGGAAAGATGGCAATGTTAACGTCTACCCTTCTCTGCTTGGTGACTCGGCATTTCCATTTCTGCCATGGCTCGTGAAGCCATATGCTAATGCCATTTTAACTGAAGAGCAACGTTACTTCAATTATCGCCTAAGCAGAGCTAGGATGGTTGTTGAAGGTGCATTCGGTCAGCTGAAAGGTCGATGGAGAATACTTTTAAGAAAAAATGAGTGCCATACCGAGACGCTGAAGTCAATGTCCATTGCCTGTATTATCCTGCACAACATCTGCATCGATTTAGAGGACAAAGGACCAAGGGCATGGGATATGACAATTGACAATGAAACTCAAAAGAGAAGGCCAAGTGAAACTGTAAGGAATATGCTCCACCTAACCAGATGCAGAAAAATATCTGACAGTTCAAAGAAGGCTACCTCCATTAGAGATCATTTGAGAAACAAATTTTGGGAAGAGAAAGTTGCACAATAAAAAGGACAATATTTAAACTGTTTCAAGAAACTTTTGCAAAACTTTAATAACAAAACTTTTTTAACTTTAAAAAACTTTAAAAACACTTGTTTGTTATATTAATTATTTACATTAGAGTTCAGCTTCTGTTTATGTATCCCATCCATGTGGCAGAGTTGTTGTAGCTTGCTGCTTGGTTTGGATTGGGTATCATATTTTGATTTGTAGATGGTTCATTATAAAATGAATTCTGTCGAACCATATGTTCTTGTTGCATAATAGATGAAAACATTGTTGTAAACATCTGATTTTGCATCTCCATCATGGCCATTTCGTGCTGTCTACTTTTCTCATTTTCTTCTTTTATCAACTCCTTCAGGCTTTCTGTGGGATTGACTGCTGCAAATTTGTTGAAAGCAGTGACTGCTTCTTTCAGTAAACTGGTTGGGGTGTCTTTTTTGCCCTTTTTGAAGGTCTTGGCACAAATAATTGTTCATTACTTGGTGTAACAGGGCTTGAATTACTAGGGCTTGGTTCATCGTTTCCTTCAAAACTAGTTTCAGATGAAATCACCTGAAATGAAGGCTCAAGAGCCAAAGTTGGATCACAAGAGTCTCTAGACTCAACAAAAGGGAACAACTTCTTGAACCAGACAGGCTTCTGATCTAGAAAATTGGAAATGCCTGATCCACATCTTCTCATCATTGATGCTTTCTTGCAAGAAGCAACACAAGCTTTAAATTTTGTTCTCACTTGTATCGGTGTGAAACTGAACTCAGGGAAATGCTTCTTTGATTCTTTCACAATTGCTTCATAAATAGCTAAATTTTTTGAAGCTTTATTATTTGTAAAAATAAGTCTGCGTCGGTAATATTCATTTTCGCATATTATGCTTACAGTCTCGTTGACGAAACTTTCTGGCCAGGTGGCCTTTCTTCCTGCTTTCCTTTTTCCCTTTCCTTCTTTGGTTTTTTCTCCAACGACTTCTTCTAGGCCTAGGTCTTCAATGTCTTCGTCGTCTTCGTCATCATTTTCATCGTGGTGAAGAGGAGAGTTGTTTAAAACATCTGCTTCAACTATCTCCTGTTCCTCATCTGTATTATAATTTGAATTCTCGATTTCACCGTCTGTTTCGAAAGCAAATTTTAGGACGTTTTTTCGGAAAGCTGCCATTTTCAAATAATTGTTTGTCCGAGTGAGTGAGTTTTTGAAGTTGACACGGTACGATCTGTCTGGCGCCTTTTTTCTTAAGCATGCGCTGTAAGGCTTTATCACAGTTAATCACTTGATATTCAAGTGATTACAAGTGATTCACACGATTTTCAATTAAATTCGCTTATCCATTATTCGCTGTCTGAACCCAATGCGCATTATGCGCTCATAATTCGCTCTCAAGGGCGCATTAAATTGCTTGATTCGCTTCAAATTGGAATGGTCGATTCAAACAGCGAATTATCAGCGAATGAAATTGACACTCAGAAATTTTTCGAAGCAATAATTTAATTCGCTGCGCTCATAATGCGCTGTATGAACTAGGCCTAAGAACGAAAGCTGTTCCTTCGGGTTGCGTAGTGGTCACCAATTTAGTAATTTAGTAATGCTGGAGTAGCTACTATAATCACTAATCGAAATAGGTTACAAGACACTTACCCAGCTTTCGTAGTTGCTTTAGTTTAGTAGTCAGAAGGCTCGAAGTTGAAACGATATGAATTTCTTTCTTGTGTCAGTGTATCATTCCAGAAATGAATGCTTAATTAATTAACTACTAACTGTTGCGTTTGATTAAATATAAATTGCGAGGTTGGGTGTGTTGTAAGTACTTAAGCAAATAAGGTTAAGAGTAGGTTATGGTTAGGCGTTTGACTATAAAAGGCTAATGGATATGTTTGTTTAGATAATAGTTGATAAATATGGTTAAGTGTTAGGATGCGTGTTATGATTCGCTGGTTAGTTGAAGTGCTCATTGGCAAGGCTGCTGAGCACACTACATCACCAACTCCAATGGCGTTTTCTGTTGCTTGTTGCTTTCGTTGTTGCCACGAGTGTACTTCGCGCAGGAAGGATAGATACTCGTGGCAGAAGCGCTTATTGAAGTGGTTATATCGCTTCGATCGATGAGCTTGGGCCTCTTGAATGGCATCACGATCGGCAAAACTTTGAATCTTGAGATTGTGAGATGACATCATTCGAAGGTTGGGGTAGAGCTGTGACGTTATATCCAAACAACAATTGACTGGGTGTAATCGGTTGTAAATCTTGCAAATTGTCGTTGATGTAGGTCAATGGCCGGTCGTTCAAGACGGCTTGAATTTCTTTGAGAAGTGTTTGGAGCTCGGATAACGTGACGAAGGAACGGCCAAGGACTTTTTTAAGACACGTTTTGGTAAGACCGATGAGTCTTTCGTACACTCCTCCCCAATGAGGGCTGCGGGCAGGGATGTAGCGGAAGACGATGCGTTGTTGAGCAAAGGTGCGTTGTATGGTTTCGTCGTCGATAAGGGACAGTAAGGCATGCAGATTTTGCTCAGAACGTTTAAAGGTTTGGGCATTGTCGGATAACACAAGACGAGGCGTTGAGAATATACTGCAATGGCGACGAAAGGCTTGCAAGAATGATGCAGTAGTAAGATCTTCAACGAGCTCTAAGCTTATGGCTATTGTAGTCCGACACGTCAATAGACAAATGTAAACCTTTTGTGGATGGCCTGAACGATCTTTAACAAGTAGATGGCCAGTGAAATCAATGCCAACATTGGAGAAGGGGCGATTGGCTGTATCGAGATGGAAACTGGGAGCGGCTGATGTCGGAAGCAAATACGGCTTTCCAGTGACTTTACGACATGTAATACAGGTGCGGAGTAATTGACGAGTGATTGAGCGAGCAGATGGAATCCAGCAACGTTGACGGAGAGCGACGAGTGTACCTCCAACCCCAATGTGATGGTTACGATGGTTGTGGTCTTGAACGATTAGCTTGGTGAGGCGAGATGATCGTGATAACAAAATTAAAGACGAATCGACATGGAAGCGTCCTTTGGTACGAATAAGACCATCATTATCGAGAAAGAGATGCAGTTGACGTATGATTGGCGGAATGTGGCTAGCGGAGCGACGGGAATGTGATGCAAGATAGTCATAGACTTGCGGATAGTGTAGTTGTTGCTCTTTGCGAAGCCATTCTTTCTCCAAAAACTCAAGCTCTGACGTAGTCGGTGGACCTTTTAGTCCCGTGCGGTAGCAGAATCGGTGAACGTAGACGGATGAAGACAGAAGGCGCGGGTAGTGATTGAAGCGATCTAAGTACATCAAATGACAAATACTGTTGGGAAAAGAAGTGACTTCATGTTCTCCAACAGCTGTGGCGACGGTGCATGCAGTAGGTTGGGTTTTAGGCCAACGAGGCCACAATGAATCAATCGGTATCCAGGAAGGGCCATTGGACCACAAACTAGATGTTTGAAGCGTGTTTGATGAGCAACCACGAGAGACAAGATTAGCTGGGTTTTCTTGCGAAGGTGTATGGCTCCAGAAGGTAGAATCGAAGAGCTTGTTAATTGTATCGACTTTGCTTTGCACAAACTGTTTCAATTTATGACGTGATGATAGCCAGTATAGGGCAATTTCAGAATCCGTCCAGAGATGAACTTTGACTGTGCCATAATCTTTCTGTAGAATATTTCGTGTCGCAGAGCACAGTTGTGCACCAAGAAGCATGGCGCTTAACTCTAACTGGGGGATTGTGAGAGATGTCTTACCACGTGGGGCGAGCTTTGACTTGGATCCAAGGAGAACGCATTCAGTACCTTGGCTGAGGTCAGAAACAGCACCCATGACGAGCTTGCTGGCATCGGTAAAGACATGTAAATGAACTGGAAGAGTTGAATCAAAGTTCAGAAATCGCGAGAATTGTAGACGGGAGGCGGCTGTGAGCTCTTGTTCAACTTTTTTCCAAGCGTTAGCTTTTGTAGAAGGAAGCGGTTGATCCCAGCCGAGTTGTTCATCCCAAAGTTCAGCAATGAAAAGGCGAGCGAGTATGGTAACGGGAAGAACTAATCCGAAGGGATCCAACAATTGACTGGAGATACTGAGAACCTTGCGTTTGGTGAGAGATGACGTGTCCGAATCGAAATTTTTCTCTCGAAACATAATATTATCTGTGAGCGTATTCCATTGCAGACCGAGCAAGGAAATTGTATGTGATTGGCTGCCGGCGTTATTGGCGTCAATAACCATTTTCAAGGTTGTGGAATTTGTGCACCATTGACGTAATACGAAGTGACCGTCTTGCATGATTTCGCGGGCTTTTTGAAAGTAAGCGACGGCTTCAGCTTCGGTTTGAACGCCAGATAAACAAAACATCTAGTACTAGATTGGACTGAGGTTAGCTTTGAATTAGGAAAGATCAAATTATTATATATCAGCAGCTAGTAGGATTGAATTATTTAGATATACATCTCAGAATGGAAGGAAACCAGATAATGAAACAGGCAGTCTTCGAATCGATAAATAAGATACGAAAAGAAGAGAAAAAACGACCGCACGTTGATAATATCATGAAGCATGCTGCCTCGCTGACCGGCCTACCCGAAGACGAAATCAAAGACTGTATTGCATTCATGGTTAAGTCAGGATATCTGGATAGAAATTTAACAACTAAAGGTGAGGAAACATATTTTATATGCAATAACAAGGTTGCTGCGGAAGAAGAAATGGATAGCTGCGATACAACACTCGGTCTGGGATTCGGGAGTTTTGCAACGCCAACAAGCACCTCTCATCATCAGACACCTCAACTCAAATCACCTGAAGCTAACAAAACAGACTTCATGGTCTTTTTGGATGTTGTGGCAAAACTCACTGATGATATTAGAAGTACAAATAGTTCTTCATAGCCCTTCATATCCCAAAAATAAATCTAGAAAACACAAAGAAAGGCTTTCAGTACTCTAGCATAAAAAATTGGAATAGTATTCCAATTGAGATCAGAGAGCTGTCATCGCTACCCGTCTTTAAAAAAACATGAAAAAGACATTTACTGAGCAATGATAACTCACAATGACCAAAACGACTCCCTGGAAGAACAGTATCGCTTTATTTCACATTTGTATTTACCCTTATTTTAACTTATTTAATGACTTAAGCAATCACTTATATTATACTATATTATGTTAAATATATTAATTCGGGCAAAAAGCTTGATTATAAATAGAATCACCAGAAGCTTCATTTTTTAAAAGAAAGACAAGATCTAAATTTTTCTTTCTTAATACTATATATTCTCTGATGATGACTCCTCGTTCGTGTAGTCGAATATATAGAATATATAGTATTAAGAAAGAAAAATTTAGATCTTGTCTTTCTTTTAAAAAATGAAGCTTCTGGTGATTCTATTTATAATCAATACTATATTATGTTATTATTATGTATCTTATATCTAAAGCTGAAGGGATATCGTTATTATGAATTTAATAAAAAAAAAATAAAAAAATAAGAGGTTATCGACGTATAGCTTTTGCGATAAGTCGACAGCAACCGCATGTTGATACTGTTGCGAATGCTCGAGAAGGACAGCACCCAACAGAATATCAACAACAAATGAACTGTCTGCAAAGTCATTGGCTAACGGGAAATCGTGAAGTTGATGATGAAGATTTACCTCATTCGTAAGGTTTTGTTGGTTTAAAGGCTTGACGATGTTGTCAACAATAAGAACACGAATATGTTCAAGGCCAGAGAGAGTTTCTAACCCAACGTTTGTGATTCCGTAAGTTTGTTCAACGACAGTACCACCAAAACCACACACAGACAATGACTCATACGAAATAGGAGATAAATTTAACTCGCGTGCAAATGCAGTTCGGACGTAGCTACGTTGAGAACCTTCATCGAAGAAAATTTTGGCTGAGATCTTTTTGTTATCGGAAGTTGCAACTGCTTTGGCGGTCTTAAGAAGAATTGATGAGCCCGGAGGATTATTGACATTCGTATATTCGGAGATTACGGATGCGGTGCTAGGCGTAAGTGTTTGCTCTACGACAGTAGGATTATCGACTTTGGTCGAAGTAGGGGCGGAAGGCGGCGCTATAGAGGCACAATTGGCGGCAGTATATTGTAACGTCGGAAAATCTTGATTCGAACTTGGCGGGGTTGATTCGTTTGAAACTACGGCTACATGAGAGTGGGCTTGCCACGGGGGTTACTATGCTGATTGTTATTACGAGAAGGATAGGCATTCGAATTGCCGTCGTTGTTACGGTGAATTTGAATTCCGTGGATAGCAGTATGATGCTTTCCTTTACACTTGGCACATCGGCCTCTCGCACCACATTGAGCAGCACGGTGTCCGGGGTACAAACAGTATAAACAGAGCTTTTGATTGATAATAGAAGTTGTTTTCTCTGTGGCTGTCTGAGAACATCGTTGGGCGGTATGTGGACCTTTACAAAGCTGACAACGGACTGGGGCTGAGACAATCATTGTACTCATAGACGGGTGTTCGTACGTTTCGTACCCAAATGAAGGTTTTGGGCTGGCTGACCGATTACTGTTAGAAGCCTGTGCCTGTTCTTGGCGTGTTATGTAATCTTTTAGACCGTCAAGAAAATTTGTTATTTTGAATGTTGCATTTTGTCCACAATCGCCTAGCGTACTTAGACGTTTCACTGGGAGCTTATCTTCGATAATCGGAATAATAATTGGGGCACAAGCCGCTACGTTAATACCCAGAGCCTCTAGCGAACGAATATCACCCAACAGTGAATTATAGAACTGACGTAGGTTTGTAGCCACGAGGGTTGCTTTCGGCAATCTTAACAAATGCATTACATGCGCACGAAAAATTCTCCTGGGGAGACCAAAGTTTTCTTGTAATGTCATTTCTAAAATGTCGTAACTGTGATCGGAAGGCACGAGTCCTTTCACGGTGGCTAATGCTTCTCCCCGCAGTTGTCCCACAAGATACGTAAATTTAGCAGATTTCGGTAGGTGGGGAGATTTTCCGACTTGAGATTGAAAACGTTCCCAGAACCCAAACCGCTCTGTTATATTGTGTGAAGTTGTAGGAGGCTGGGACGAGACTCGAGGAATGTATGAGGAAGTGGAGAACGAGGATAGAAGTTAGTTAGGAGTTAAGAGTTGAGAGCCAGAGATTGATGTTTTAAAGTTAGAGATTGTTGATAAAAGAAAAGAGAAAAGCAAGGAAATCGAGTTGTACGTTTATTGGTTCGACTTACTACTGGTTCGTGACACATTGCTTCGTGACAATTGCCGTCGAACGTAGGGAGGTTTAGATCTGGCAACTTCGACCGTGCCATCCAGCGCTCAACTGATCTTGGCATCAACTGCAGATGACGTCACCCTCACACAGCTAGCCTCGCTCGCAGACAAAATTCTTGCTGTTGCTTTGCCCCCAAAACCAATCTCCGCTATGCAGCCTTCGGAAACCCGGCAGCAAACATCCAACTCAGTAGACATCCAGAACCTCCAATTGCAAATTAACCAACTCACAACACAAATGCAAGCCTTGACAGGACATTTTCAACAGCGGTCTTGCTCCCGCAGTCCCTACCGTTCGCGTTCACCGTTCTCAAGACAACAATTCAAGCGCTCGCCAAACCGTCGTCCTGTGGATCCCAGTGGATCCCTCTGTTGGTACCATTACAATTTTGGTGCAAATGCCCAGCGGTATAATTTACCTTGCACCTTTTCCAGTGCCACCAACCAACAACAGCAACAACAACCACAACAGCAACCACCTTATACAACAGCTCCGCATTCCGGAAACTACAACGCCAGAGACTAATGACGACTAGCTCATCTGGCACATCAACACAAAGTCGTCTCTTCAATCTCACCGACCGATACTCCGGTACGCGCTTCTTGGTGGATACAGGAGTTGACGTCAGCGTCATCCCTCGAACTCCTGCTGAAAAAAAATCGCCCGTCTTTGTCTCGTTCTTTGCACGCCGTCAACAAAACATCCATTACGACGTATGGGGAAAAGTCTCTCACATTAGACATTGGTCTTCGTCGCACGTTCAGATGGATATTCATTATCGCAGACCTACATCTTCCCATTCTCGGAGCTGATTTTCTTGCTCATTTCGGACTGAAAGTGGACATCGCGCACCGTCTACTCATCGATACGACAACCAACCTGCATATCAACGGTATTCAAGCAACTGATTCTTCACCACACCCAATCTATGCTCTACCCGACGCCTCGTCTCCGTACATCACCTTCCTTGCAAAATTTCCGGAACTTGCGCGTCAGAATTACCAGGATAGTGCCATCAAGCATGACGTCAAACATCATATCGATACTACTGGACCTCCTGCCTTTTGTCGGCCGCGTCGCCTTGCACCAGATCGCTTGAAAATTGCTCGAGATGAATTTGAACATATGCTCCAACTTGGCATCATTCGCCCTTCCAATAGCAACTGGTTTTCCCCACTTCACATGGTGCCAAAGTCCACACCCGGCGATTGGCGTCCCTGTGGTGATAATCGGGCCTTAAACCGCGCCACGGTACCCGACCGGTATCCAATTCCGCATATACAGGACTTCTCCTCAGCTCTTCACGGCAAAAACATCTTCTCAAAAATTGACTTAGTCCGCGCATACCATCAAATTCCAGTCGACCCAGCAGACGTGCACAAAACAGCTATTACGACCCCCTTTGGATTGTTTGAATTCGTCCGAATGCCTTTCGGTTTACGAAATGCTGCTCAAACTTTCCAGCGTTTCATTCATCAAGTTCTTCGCGGTCTGGATTTTGTTTTCGCGTACATCGACGACCTGCTCATCGCGAGTTCATCTGAATCCGAACATCTCCAGCACCTACAAATTCTTTTTGCACGGCTTTCCGACTATGGTATTGTAATACATCCCGGCAAATGTATTTTTGGTCAAGCTTCATTTCATTTTCTGGGGCATCACATCTCAGCTGAAGGCATCGCCCCTCTGGCCGAAAAGGTTAAAGCCATACACGAGTTTCCTGTTCCTTCTTCGCTCCGCCAACTGTGAGAATTTCTTGGTTTGGTTAATTTCTATCGGCGTTTTATTCCACTTTGCGCTTCACTTGTTCAACGACTGACAGATCTACTATCGCCGAAACGCACTAAGGATGCTCTTGAGCTTTCCGATACTGCATTGTCCGCTTTTGACGCCATCAAAACCGATCTTGCACAAGCTACGCTACTATCACATCCCGATCCTACGGCCCCTTATTGTCTGATGATCGACGCTTCGAATGTGGCAGTAGGTGGAGTTCTTCAACAACGTCTGGGCGGCATTTGGCAACCACTATCCTTCTTTTCAAAAAGGTTACAACCGGCAGAAGTCAAGTATAGCACGTTCGCCCGCGAATTACTCGCAATCTACCTCTCCATTTGGCACTTTCGTCAAAGTTCAACGCCACATTGCTGCTCCACTTGGCACATTTTCGTCTCCGGACGCACGTTTTGATCATGTTCACATTGACATCGTTGGCCCTCTTCCTCCTTCCCGTGGTTTTAAGTATTTATTGACCTGCATCGCTCGCTTTACTCGCTGGCCAGAAGCCATTCCGATTGCCGATATTTCTGCTGACATTGTCGCACACGCCTTTGTTACGCGATGGATTTCCGTTTTCGGTATACCATCTACGATTACTACAGATCGCGGATCGCAGTTTGAATCATTCCTTTTCAATCACCTGACGAATCTCCTCGGCATCAAACGAATCCACACCACCGCCTATCATCCCTGTGCAAACGGCATGATCGAGCGTTTTCATCGTCAACTGAAAGCAGCTATCAAGGCCTATCCAGATTCCACCAAATGGGCTGAGCTATTACCGCTTATTTTGCTCAGTTTACGGTTTACCTACAAACCCGATTTCGCTTGCACGCCCGCACAACTTGTCTACGGTACTCTTCGCCTTCCAGGACAATTTTTTCTCCCCGCACCAGACACCTCTAACCTGGACCCCAGCATGTATGTACACCACCTACAATCAGCTATGGCAACTCTGAAGCCACCCAACCCCCGTCCTCAATCGCCTGTTTCCCATGTCCCATCGAGTCTTCACTCCAGTACACATGCGTTTGTACGTCATGACGCTGTTCGTAAGCCTCTTCAGCCACCTTACGACGGTCCATGCAAAATCTTGCGACGAACTGATAAGCATTTCACACTGAAGATTCACGGCAAACCGAAAACCATCAGTTTAGACAGATTAAAACCTGCTCATCTTGATGCAGATCTGACTTCCCACACAACCAACCTGCCACAAATTTCCTCACCGTTCTCATCTCCAGAGCCTACTCCACAAGACCCCCCAATTCTCCCAGACGCACCAGCTAAATCAACGAGATCCGGACGACGAGTACATTTCCCAGATCGTTATGGTTTTGAACAATGACACGGTTCAAGGATCTGTTCGTCAAAACCTTGTTGGTACAATTTACTGTAATTTTTTTTTCTTCGTTTCATAGATCTTCACTTCGCTTATCGAACGCTTCGCTCCACTCGCATTCTAAGGGAGGAGTTATTGTAGTGATTACCTAATTAGATATTTTTAGACAATCACGTCATTATTTCATCATCATTTTCTAGAACAATTTTATGCTTACTGACCCCAATAATAATTTTCGCTTCGTCATCATGATCACTAGAAACTTATATTAACTTTGTAAATAGAATTTTGATTCAGTTAGTTTTTGATACACAAGATATACACAACATATCAAATGAGGTTATTTGTCTCTGTGCTTTCTACTTTTTCAAGCAAAGTCAAGTCCGCAAGTAAAGTTGGATGAGATCGTTTTAAATTCCTTTTGTTTATTGTATTTGTTAGTAACACTGGTTTTCTACCCTGTTCCTAAAGGCTAACCGCCCAATTTCTTGAGATAACATTAAATGGTGATTAAATTTCGAATTTAATCAGAGTTAATGTGAAAAGAAATCATCCATTCCTTGTTATTTGCACATGGCAAAGTGCTGACGCGTTGATAAGAATCGGACCCCTGATCCTGCAGTGAAATACCCATGGGAATGGCATCTCCAATATCGTTGTCAGTCGACGTCTTTCATCTCCTCTCCTTTGAGGTATTTAATTGTATGGGCCATAGGTGGGTTAATCATTGTTTTACGAGTGTGCTTCGCACACGTTCAATTCAATTCCTCCCACCCTCCCTGTCCTCTTTTATTGTTTATTGATTTACATTATGATTTCAGTCATCATTTTGCAGTTTGACCATTCGGTTAGTACTGCCAGGTTTACCGCCCGGACAATTTGCACGGCAAATCGGGACAACCGACCGTAAAAGCTTATTCCTACTCAAGCAATCCGGGCCGGTAGGCTAACCGCCCAATTTCTTGAGATAACATTAAACGACAAAAGTCGAATGCTCTGTTTCGATAGTGACTACAGAAGGAACCACAATGAAAAGTACCATGGTGAAATGATTGCTGCCGACCGATGCATTCAACCCGAATTTGTAGGGACTCCGGAAAGTCCAATTTCTATCGCTAAAAAAGAAAATGGTTGCATAATTTTGCCCTAAAGAAAAGTTACATTGGGGGAGTTTATAGAGATATAGTCCTTTGTGGCTAAATATTCTCCATGAATAATTATTTAGCTTTCATGCCAGTGCTGATTTGTCAGCTTTATTACAACTATTATATCTTTATTGCTCTCATTGTATCATATCGGTCGGTTTGTAAAATGCCTAACAGACAGGGCATGAACAAGCAATGGTCCTTTTCTTTGATACGACTTATAAATGGGGCAACGACCAAACTTCAAAGGTGCTTGTCAAAAAATTTGTCAACCTCACTAATTTTTTTCGGAATATTGTCGGAATTTGTCCGGGTTTCGCCCATTCACCGCCAAATCGTAGCTACTCCACATCTCGCAGATGCATGATTCCACTCGACGAAACGCAGTTCGACTCTAGACTCATTACATTACGTCCCTGTGCCTCACTCGCAACTCGCTCAGCACCAGCACAAGGAAAATCGAAGAAAAAAGCAAACGAAAAAAAGCAAACGAGCGAGTAAAAACGATCGAGGCACAGGGACGCAATGTAGTGAGTCTAGTTCGACTCCCCGAAACGTGTTTGCTAGTCTCACTACATAATCCCCTTGCTTCCCTGTGCTCTATTTCATATCGCTGCGGAAAAGAAATAGCATATAGCCTTTTCCGCAGCGATATGAAATAGAGCACAGGGAAGCAAGGGGATTATGTAGTGAGACTACGTGTTTGCCTTGGTTTGCCTCACTGGTTTGCCTATTTCGTCTACGTCTACCATCTGACTCCAAAAATTCAGTTCGTCAGACTGGTTACGCAACAAGCTGGTATTTTTCAAATCTATTGTTTTAATTCCGCGTGTCCTTTTGTCTGATTCTCGTGCAATCTAACAATGAACAACAAGACTTGTTTGATGATGATGATAAGTCCGACTTTCAAAATGGCCGCGAAAACACTTTTGTCGTACTCAATGGGCCCCAACTTCACTTTTGGCAAAGTAAACTTGTCTTGGAGATAATGGTTTTTCTTCCAAGTGAACAACAGCTTTAAATTGATATAAATCTTTATAAACGAAAACAAGAGGCACCCAAAGTAAAGAGTTATTTGGAATGAATCGTTTCAAAAGCATCTATTTTAAAGGCTTTACAGTAAAGATTTTTCAAAGGAGTTGTAATACTACTGACGACAAGGAGGAAGGCATTAGCAGCTATAACGGCCATAACATTATATCTTTGGTTTTCTTGACAGTAAAGTCAAGGAAGTGTTTTATTTTGCTGACTCGCAAGCTTGTGAAGTCCAAATTATTGCGAGAGCAATCAACAACAACGTTCTGTTATTATTTTAACAACGAGGTTTTGGAACACGGCTCCCTTTCGAGCAACAGAATCAGCATGGAAAAAGATTTACAAGTAGCATTATTATCAGGAAAGGAAGAACAGTCGTTTTTAACAAATGGCATGCTTGAATATGAGCAAGGTATTATTTATCACCAAGCATTGTCCATGAAGCCGCGTAAAAATTTAAGTCATAGCAGCCGCTTCCATGAAACAGATAAATATCATCAAGTGGACTGCAGAGATTGTGAGAGTAGATTTGAAAATGTCGAAAAACCTATTGAATTAGGATATATTGAAACCAATTTCACAGACTCCAATGAGGGAGTAGAACCTTCATGCAACCACCTTATATCAAAGTCCAGGCCAAGAGACAGAGATGCACTAGTTAATGTTTTGACCATAGAAGATAAGAAACATACATTCAAGGATTGCACTGGTAAATTATCAAGTTGTTCCTCAAACACCTTCACTACAAGAGATATTTCTGGGCATTATTCAACAAGATCCAGAGGTATTATTGAGAGAAATAAATCAAGAGAGGAAATGCATAGTGTAGAGAAACAGATAGCAGTTGAAATGAATAAATTGGGAAGCTCGAAAGTGAGAAAGCTGTCAGAGCATCTTGATTGCGATGATGCAGTTAATAAAAGTGTGCAAATAAAACCATCAGGAAATTATATTCCTAGCATGATTGAAAAGGAATCAATGTTTTTTGGGGCATGGGAGAAAGGTATTGAAATTAAAAAAGTTGATGAAAATGAAGCTACAGTAAAACAATTTTGCAAAAGGCAAAATAATAACAAAGTGAGAAGAAGAAGGAAACCAAAGTCCTTGATAAAATATGATGCTTTGAAAACTTGTGACAATTTGGAAGATGCTTGTTCTTTTGCTGACAAAGCATCAAGAACTGAAGAGTCAAATGGATTACAAAGTGTAGATATTGAACAAGTTCTTGGAATGAGAATATCTGACAATGGTCTTTGTGATATCCTGGTTCAATTCAAAAATGGAACAAGTAATTGGATCAGAAAAGATAATCATGAGATTTTGAAGAATGCCATATTGGATTGTTTCTCTGTCTCGTCCAAGAACCACTGTATACTACACCGTCTTCCATTTTCATTTTATTACAAGACTGATGTTTCAGATGATATAGTCTGCAATGATAAAGTCAAAGGTACAACACAATTTAAAAAAAGCTTTATTCCATCACTATCTCTCAACTGCAAAGAACCTGCAACAGAGCTGAAATCAGTTAAAAAGGAGTTATACAGCAGCAATAAAAATTCAACTTTATTGGACAAGAGTTGTATGGATTTGCAACTATCACCGCATACATGGAAGAGATTGAGCCCTGAATTTGAACAAGACTTAGTTGACAGTGCCCAAGGAGAATTATCCATATTGGACAAAACTACATCATCTCACTCTATAATAGGAGAGTTGCAAATAATTAATTCTGAATTTACGGAAATAGTTCTCCAACATAAAGACAAAAGGTCAAAAAGAATAAAGGCAGAAACTTGTGATAATCTAATACAACAGTTAGATCTGAAGAGTATTGATAATAATTGCAAACTGATTATTTTGTGTGGATTTGAGGAATACTTTTCCTCATCAATGGATCTAGAAAGAGTCGTGAAAGCTAAGGCAGATTTGGAAAGCACTCAGCATGATGAAGTAATTGGACGCTTGAGGTATTTTATCTAAGAATATATAGACATTCTGTTATTAAATTTACTTAGCCATTTTTTTTCATGCTGTCTTTTGAATACCTTTGTATGGTCTTGTTTGGTCTCATTGACCTTCCAAACAATGTTTTTTATTATTTTAGGTATCTGTTTCAAACATTAAAGAATTATCCAAAGCCTATTATTGCCATTATAAACTCTGCTGCCACCGGATTAGCTGCCTCTGTGTTATCTATGGTTGATGTTGTTTACGATAAGGTAAAACATGTAATTTGACAGTCAATCGTTTATGATACTATATTCATAACCTGAGTCATTCATATAAGCACTGGCATTGAAATTTAAATTTGTTGGACATCTTGTTTCACATTTGAGGCCTCCTCTTTGCCAAGTTCCTGACAAAGCTTTGACACATTTTTATATAAGTGCCAGTGTTCACATGATTGATTAAAATTACGAAATATGGTATTGGATGCATCAATTAGGATTTTTAGCTCACTCTCTTAAAAGAAGAAATGCTGTTTATGAGTGTGTTGATAATTTGGAAATATATTTTCAAATTCTTAACAAACATGCCAACAATCTACTAGTGATTTTTAACCAAGGTAACCAGCAATTGAATAAGGTAGCTCAAGGCTGTATTTATGCTGCATTGCACAAGTTTATTGTGTATGATTGCCTCTTGGGGATGTCATATAATTTGCCATCCAACACATCATATGCCAATTTTGTTTTTTTTTTCATGGTAACGGAATACTATTTAGATAAAAAAAATGTGTGTTGGAAGAAATCTATTTTATTCAGGAAGTTTTGTGAAGTTTTATAATTAATAATTGACGACTGTAAAATCTAAACTTGCTGAACGTCAATATAAAGTTTATACCCAGAAATACATCTCCTGAACATGTTTCTTTGAGTACATTACTAAATAATGTTTAATGCTAGCATATTAGTTGACTTATTCTTGTTTCTAATTACATGACTTTTATTACACCTTTTTTTTAGAGCTCTGACATCAGCATCACAGAAAACACTAGTTGCAAGAACTTGAAACTACCCCTTTTAATTCCAAGATTGATGGGACTCCAAATAAAAAATGAAGCACTGCTAATGGGAGAGGTTGCTAATAGTGTTCTAGATCGTCAATTACAACAAGTGAAGAAAATATATAAAGAATACCAATTTTCAAAAGATCTGAAAGCTACATTACATGAGATGAAAATAAATGAAAAGCTTTCCAATGAGGGACAACATAGACAAAGAAGGCAGAGGCTTTCTGGAGACCAGAGCAACTTAAAACCCCTCAAGAAAAGAAATTACAATAGGGCTTTTGAATCTGAAAACTCAAACAAATGTTATAAGAGGTGTGGAATGGAACCGACTCTTTCTTCAATCAAAGGCAATCTACAACATGAAGTGAAGAAAGAGAAAGACCTTGCCATATCATGTTTGAAGGATTTAACCGATTTTTGGAAAGAGTTGGTGTAGGCAGTAATTTGTTCTTTCTCGCCTATACTGTTGGTACAGTTTAATTCAGATTTGTAAATAATTTGTTGGTTATTTCAACCTGACACACCTTGCTTAAAATCAAATTGTATAAGAAGAGTCATGTTTGATATACTTTGATGGCCAGGTATTTTATTAAAATTTTTGGAACAGTGAATATATTTTTCAAAGGAACGCAAAGCAATATCACTTTCTGCCACTATTGACGCAAGTTTTTTGACAATTTATTGTTTGCATTCAATGTGTCAGCACAGTAATATAGAGGGTCAAAAGAATAATCCTGTCGTCTTATTATAGATGTAGAGCAGTGACATTTTTATTATGCCTATAAAATCCTAACGTTTGTTAGTTGTGTTATCGTGGAAAAAATCGTTTTGTATTGTACAATCTGTTAACGTTCTACATATTTTATATTACTCTTCGACAACTCTATGCTGGTATTTTTTACCATGTCTAATTTATCATTCGACTTGAACACCATAAAATAAAATCGAAAGTAAATCCAATGTAGAAATGAACTGACGACGAGAATATATATGTGAAAGACTGGTGGAATGCGTAGCCCAAATTTCTTTAATTTAATTTGGTTTACTATTTGACCTGGTGGTCGTAATGTGAAGGTTTCTGGGCGTCCAAAAAGTAAAAAAGATAGCGCAAAAGGTTTAGTAATTTAGTAATGCTGGAGTAGCTACTATAGTCACTAATCGAATTAGGTCACAAGACACTTACCCAGCTTTCGTAGTTGCTTTGAAGTTTGGTAGTCAGAAGGCTCGAAGAGAAACGATGTGAATTTTATTCTTGTGTGTATGATACCAAAATGAATGCTTAATTAATTAACTACTAACTGAGTAACTAAATGTTGCGTTTGATTAAATATAAGTTGCGAGGTTGGGTGTGTCGTAAATACTTAAGCAAATAAGGTTAAGAGTAGGTTATGGTTAGACGTTTGACTATAAAAGGCTAATGAATATGTTTGTTTAGATAATAGTTGATAAATATGGTTAAGTGTTAGGATGCGTGTTATGATTCGCTAGTTAGTTGAAGTGCTCATTGGTAAGGCTGCTGAGCACACTACAATAGCTCCCCTCCTAGAAGGCGAGCGGAGTGAAGCATTCGATACAGCGAATAAAATACGAAATAATTACTATTATGATATAAAAGTGAAATAACGTGCCTAACAGTCTTAAGAGTCAAATCCGTAACGAACGGGAAAATGGACGTGTCGTCCAGAGCGAATTGTGCACTGAAGAGAGGGCTGGGCGGGCAGGTGTTGTGGGGGTGGTTGTTGTTCGGTAGATGCGGTAGTAAGTGGGGCGTTGTCTGAAAGCAGAGGTGGTGGCGATGTAAGAGGTAGATAGGCCGTGTCGAGGTGTGCAACTTTGAGGCGATCAATGCTGTCGTGGTCACCAATTTAGTAATTTAGTAATGCTGGAGTAGCTACTATAATCACTAATGGAATTAGGTCACAAGACACTTACCCAGCTTTCGTAGTTGCTTTGAAGTTTGGTAGTCAGAAGGTTCGAAGAGAAACGATGTGAATTTCTTTCTTATGTGTATGATACCAAAATGAATGCTTAATTAATTAACTACCAACTGAGCAACTAAATGTTGCGTTTGATTAAATATAAGTTGCGAGGTTGGGTGTGTCGTAAATACTTAAGCAAATAAGGTCAAGAGTAGGTTATGGTTAGACGTTTGACTATAAAAGGCTAATGAATATGTTTGTTTAGATAATAGTTGATAAATATGGTTAAGTGTTAGGATGCGTGTTATGATTCGCTAGTTAGTTGAAGTGCTCATTGGTAAGGCTGCTGAGCACACTACAATAGCTCCCCTCCTAGAAGGCGAGCGGAGTGAAGCATTCGATACAGCGAATAAAATACGAAATAATTACTATTATGATATAAAAGTGAAATAACGTGCCTAACAGTCTTAAGAGTCAAATCCGTAACGAACGGGAAAATGGACGTGTCGTCCAGAGCGAATTGTGCACTGAAGAGAGGGCTGGGCGGGCAGGTGTTGTGGGGGTGGTTGTTGTTCGGTAGATGCGGTAGTAAGTGGGGCGTTGTCTGAAAGCAGAGGTGGTGGCGATGTAAGAGGTAGATAGGCCGTGTCGAGGTGTGCAACTTTGAGGCGATCAATGCTGTCGTGGTCACCAATTTAGTAATTTAGTAATGCTGGAGTAGCTACTATAATCACTAATGGAATTAGGTCACAAGACACTTACCCAGCTTTCGTAGTTGCTTTGAAGTTTGGTAGTCAGAAGGTTCGAAGAGAAACGATGTGAATTTCTTTCTTATGTGTATGATACCAAAATGAATGCTTAATTAATTAACTACCAACTGAGCAACTAAATGTTGCGTTTGATTAAATATAAGTTGCGAGGTTGGGTGTGTCGTAAATACTTAAGCAAATAAGGTCAAGAGTAGGTTATGGTTAGACGTTTGACTATAAAAGGCTAATGAATATGTTTGTTTAGATAATAGTTGATAAATATGGTTAAGTGTTAGGATGCGTGTTATGATTCGCTAGTTAGTTGAAGTGCTCATTGGTAAGGCTGCTGAGCACACTGCAAAGGTAGCGGTCAGATATAAATGAAAGGTGATAAATTTAAAAAAAAGGAAACACAAAGCAATGCGGCATGGAAAACTGGGCAAAAGAAGCTAAAAACCCATATCCTAAAATTAACATCTTATGAGCAACATCGTGTCAAAACCTTTCCATGACATCATCACATGATAACAGTCAAAAATAGGGACAATTATAATGTATTGCTCTCGAGAAACCCTGGGGTGAGTAAGCCCACTATGAAATCATTGTGGAAAACCCGTTTTTTCCCTCCTCGCAGAATAGTTTCTTACAAAGAATGCATTTGTTTTTAACAATGATCATTCCTTGCAAATATCTTTTTTTGGAATAGGAAGTAAATTTGGTCCCAGCTACGCTTTTCTAATTGTTGGTCACGAAAAACACTTTATTCGCTAAGGTTACGATTGTCCTTTCCTGTGTCTCATTAGAAGACGTATTGATAAACAGGAAGGGCTAGGCGAAGTGATGTTTGGAAAGAATGCAGGGTGTTATAATCCAGATGATGTAAAGCTGTGAGATTAATTAGGAGAAACAAAATTGTAGAATGAATGGAGACGTAAACTATGATTAAATTTCACGACGATGTTCACTCCTCAAAGCACAAAAATGATGTTTCCATGCAACCGATTATCTTGAGGTATCCAAACAAATAATGAAAAAATAGAAACATAAACGTAACCCAAGATTGAGCACTTATTCCTGCAAATAATAACAGAACAAACGAAGGCATTCTTTTCACTCTAACCTATCACCCACTCAGCAATGAAGTCAAGCCAGTCATTTTCAACAATTTTCAAATTTTGAATAATGATCGTGCAACCAAATCTATCTTCACCACTATTCGTATGATAGCCTTCGGAAGAGGCCAAACCAAAGATGTATGGAGCGTCGTTTGGGATTTTTCCCATTTATATTTTTCACTGTGCTTATCAATTTTGGGACAACAACGCCATTTTTTGTGTGCAGTTTTGACACTTCCACACGGCAATTTTATTTTCCAAAGCGTTATAACTTTCTGCATTTAGCTTATATAATTTATGTCAATATATGTTCTACATGTGCTGTTTGCTCATTACATGGTATTTTGTGCTCATTTCTGTATGGTAATTATCTATTTCAATGGTTATTTTGCCATTTTGTATTGTATGATGCGTTGCGTCATGGTATGATGCATTGCAACATCATATGATACATTGCGACTTTTGGCTGGAAAATTAAAAGCAAAATCACGTTGATTGGCATGACCGACTAAATGTCGTCCAGTTCACCAAAATTGTCGCCAGGACACAAAAATTTAGAAAACTGGGCGAGAAGGCATGAGGAAAATTCACAGGGAGAACGGTCATGAGAACAAACAATAAACCTATAGGTGGTACATTCCAGCCAACAATAAACCTACAGTTTTTTCCTCTTAAAGAACATCTTTTTACTCAGTTTTGTAATGTCGAATTTTGCAATATTCTTAAAGTGCCCCTACGGCTTTTTTTTATTAGCTAAAAGTGTAGAATCCAATGCGCTGATTCATACCGTTTATATTTTTTTGAATGATCTGATGAGTAGTTGTTGAGTTACGAAGGCTTGCGTTCACACTTTCGTGTCTCACTTTTAGGACTGGGTCGAGTCCGACTATGTCATAATAGTGGGAGCCCCATTTTTTCCCGTACTGAAGCAACAAATCTGAGAAAGTACGGTTGAGACAGAGGTACTATTCATGCAGATTCCAAAGAAGTGGGAACATGTTAGAACACATTAATACCCTGAAGTCGCTCTACGATCAATTGAGAGAGATGGGAGCTGAGATTGATGATTAAGAGCTGGCAATGACTCTACTAGCGAGTTTGCCTGATGATTTCAAGCAATTAATTACAGCATTGGATGCTGTGGGCGAAAGTAATTTATCCTTTCAGAAAGTGAAAGCCATGCTGCTGAATGATTTCGATCGAAATTCCGACAATTTGGATCTGCAGAAATCTGAGAATGCACTGTTTGCAAAGCGAAATTGTCATGGACGTCGGGGATCATATCACCGTGGAGCTGGAGATCGAGGGCGTAGTTCCGCATCACGTGGCGCTGGCAATGCTGATAGCTCGCATGCTGATAAACCGTCTTTTGTTTTATCGTTCACTGGAATTTGTCATTTTTGCAAAGAAAAGGAACACTATGCTGCATAGTGTCTTTTAACATACTGAGTGGTGGGGCAAATGCCCCACCAGGCCCCATTGGCTGCCCCACCACTGACTGCTGAAAGCTCGGTTTTTCCCCACCAGTGATGGGCCCTTTTGACCATAGCTACAACTTGATTTTCACCCCTTGAAGTAAGTGAAATAGCGGAACGAAGAATACTTCAGTGACTATGTGTTAGCATAACTTACTATGCTCTAAAGCTTAGGAAAATGGCACAATCCAGCACTGACCTATTACGAAAACTCAGAGGGGTATGGGCCTCTCTGAGTTTTTGCCCCAGCAGTGAAAAAACCTTAAAAGATGCCCTGACTATGCAAGAGACTGCCCAAAGAAGAGCTCCAGAAATGTGAATCAGTCAAATTTGTCAAGTTCTGCAAATTACGGTGGTAGTAATGATAATGATGATCATGATCATGACGACGAATCTCTGGTCACCACGTCACGCTTGAGCAGTAAACAAAAGAATTCTTGGATCATCGATTCAGGTGCTACTCAGCACATGACATATCAAAGGGGATGCCTGTCTGATTATGTAGAGTTCAAGAACCCTTCTACAGTACGTCTGGGTGATGATCATGTCATTCTTGCTCACGGAAAAAGAATATATCACCTAACAACTGATATTGACGGTCGTGCACAAAACATTGCTCTTCAAAATGTTTGGTATTTGCCAGAGTTAGGCAAAAATATTTTGTCTGTCAAAGCGATGACAAATTTGGGAGCTTTGGTACAATTTGAAGGACAACAATGCAAGATTGTACGGAACTCAAAAGTTTTGCGTCTGGGTGAAATACAAGGAAAACTTTACGTACTGAAAACGACATCTGAACAAGCTAACACCATGCAAGATAACTCCAGTTCAGAATTATGGCACTGCAGATTCGGTCATTTGGGAATGGATAATGTGAGAAAATTATCAGAGAAAAACATGGTAATTGGTATGGATACCATTCATTTAAATGGCAATAAATTGTTATGTAAAGGATGTGTAAAAGGAAAGCAGCAAAAATTGCCATATCCCACAATATCTGAACACCGTGAAGTGCTTGAAATTATCCATAGCGATGTCTATGGCCCAATGAATGTGGACTCTTTTGGGAAATCCAAGTATTTCGTAACATTCATTGATGATTATTCACGTTATATCAGTGTATATTTCTTGAATCAGAAATCTGAAGTATTGCTCAAACTGAAAGAATGCATCAATATTATGAGCAACCTGACTGGCAAAAAGGTTAAAGTTCTACGTAGAGATAATGGTGGAGAATATTCATCAAAAGAATTTGCCGAATATTTGAAAGAACAAGAAACCTCACATCAGCTGACTGTACCCTATAATCCTGCTCAAAATGGCATAGCTGAAAGAATGAATAGTACAATTGTTGATATATCATGCAAATGTACCATTGAGATTTTGGGCTGAAGCAGTTAACACGGCAGTATACCTCAGAAATCGTAGCCCTACAACAGCCTTGAAAGATAAAACTCCGTATGAAAGTTTCTTTCAAGAAAAGCCCCATTTTGCAAACCTGAAGGTGTTTGGTTGCATTATCTATGCTCATATACCAGCCGAGCTCAGAAAAAAATTGGGTCCAAAATCAAAGAGAACAATATTGGTAGGATACCCTGATGGAACAAAAGGCTTTAAACTTTATGACTTAACGAGTAAACGCTTTATTCGCAGTGGAGACGTCGTATTCTGTGAACAGAAATTTCATGACTTTGAAAACACAAGTTATACAAAATCAGATCTTTCCTTTTGTCCAAATGTTGTCGATATGGAGACAAATATTGATGCTGTTGCAGATGCTGAACCTGCACTGCATGGTCAAGCAGTGGGAGCCACCTATGAAGAAAACTTTCTACAAAATGTACGAAATCTAGAAGATGGGAGGCAGAGAAGACCACCAAGAAAATTTGATGAAGAATATTGTTATGCTGCAGAAGCACTCACAGTAGTAGATATCAATCAACCAAGAAACTTGAAAGAAGCATGGGCAAATGAATGTTCAGTTCAATGGAAAGGTGCAACCGACTTTGAATGTGACTCGTTGATTGACAAAAACACATGGGAGCTGGTATCATTGCCTGAAGACAAAAACCTAGTTGGTAGTCGTTGGGTTTTTAAAGTAAAGAAAAAAGCAGATGGTTCTATTGACAGATTTAAAGCAAGGCTTGTAGCTCAAGGGTATTCTCAATCACAAGGAGTAGATTATGAAGAAGTATTTTCTCCTGTTGTGCGCTATGATTCAATTCGATCTTTTTTGGCTGTGGCAAATGTCTGCAACTGGGAAGTCCATCAGATGGATGTCAAGACGGCTTTTCTTCAGGGTGACTTTGACGAAGAAATTTATATGAAACAGCCAGACGGATACATTAGTGAAAAGAAACCTGACTATGTCTGTAAATTGAGGAAAAGTATTTATGGGCTGAAACAAGCTGCTCGTTGCTGGAACTTTGCCATCGATCATTTTCTGAAGTCAAATGGCTACAATAGCTGTGATGCAGATAGCTGTATGTATATAAAGTTGATGAAGGACAATAGCAAGATTCATTTCATATCCTAGCTTTATATGTGGATGACACGCTATTGATTTCCAACAATACTAATTTGCTAAATGAAGAAAAGATATCTCTACAAAAGAGATTCAAGATTGAAGATCAAGGTGAAGTTTACCATGTTCTGTGAATGTCAATAAAGCGAGATCGTAAGCTAAAAGTGATGTCTATCAGTCAACCGAAGTACATAGAAAGGGATTTTAAAGAGATTTGGAATGGAACACTGTAAACCAGTTTCTACACCATTAGAATCAGGAGAAAAATTTCAGAAATTTTCAGACGATGAAGATCCTTATAATGTGCAAGCTTATCAGATGATAATTGGCTGTCTCACGTATGCTGCAACGGCAACACGCCCAGATTTGCCTGCAGCAGTTGATACCTTATCTAAATATATGTCTGTGATGGAGTTACTTTATCAAAATAGAATTAAGGTTTCAACAATACGAGTACTACAACAGAATGAAGAGAGAAGGCAAGCCCTAACCTAATATGCGGAAAACAGTAGATACGGGGGTGACAGTACAAAGACGGGGGTAACCTATCCTTCATTACCCTCCCCCTAATAAAAGAACGAAACGATTAATAATTACCAAAACTAAAAGAAAATCCATACTTTATAATAAGGTTATAAAATCCCAAGGAATACTGTTAGGAATAATTCGGGCATGTCTCTGCCGTCTAGGACGGGGCTCATAAGGAACTTGTTCCAGGTGGTCTTCATGACCTTCTTGGTCAGGCTCTTAAGGTTCAAACAGGGAAACTTCACTGTCACTATCTGAAAAGTCACAATCTGAATTGCTACTCTCTTGCTCAGAAGTGGCTATTTCGATTTCCGGAGATACGTTCTCATGACCGTTCTCTCTCGCCGGAATTAATCGATCGTGATGTACGACCTTTTGTTCACCCCGCGAATTCTCGATCTTAAAATTTACGCCATTCGGAAGCTTCTGTAGAACTTTCCAAGGCCCTGATCTTCGTGGGGTACTTCCGATTCACTCCGGTCTTATAGTGCTTCACTTTCAGCCATACCAGTTGGCAAGGACTATAATCAATAAACCTCAGCTTCGTGTTGTATTGCTGCTGCATCTTTTCCTTGCTGATTTCCAGATAATTAATAACATGATTGAAAACGTCCTGCAAAAGTGGAGACAATTCTCTTTCGTACTCTCTCGGGGACACTACATCGTAGTGATCAACAGCCCCAGTTTGAAACAACACATCTTGAGGCAACACTGCAGATCTTCCAAAAACGATGTTATAAGGGGTACATCCAGTGGCTTTACTCTCCGTTGTATTTAAAGCAAAAACTAGACTGGACAGAATGGAACGCCATGTGGATTGCGGCAGTTTACGATGTAAGAGGACTGCGCGTTACATATCTTTAATTGAACGAATATTTCTCTCGGCAAACCCGTTACCCGGACTGTGATATGCGGAGGAGCGACGCTTTTCCATCCCGAGCTGCAAACAAAGATCTGACATAACCTGACCATCAACGTTGGAACCTTGATCGGTGAGAAGGTAATGCGGCACTCCATGGAAGAAAATCCATTGCTTTTCGAATGCCTCCTTGATAACCATTGCGGTTTGGTCTTTAAGAGGGATCGCCTGAATGTATTTCGAACAAATGTCACCAACTAATAGAATATATTTGTAGCCATTTGCATCTTTAGGTACGTAAGCTATATCAAGCGAAACAAATTGCATTGGTGCGTTTGGAACGAACATCTGGACCAATAGTGCTTTTGGTGGGCGAGAGTCAGACTTTGTTTGTTGACAAGTTGTACATCCCGAGCAAAATAAACGTATATAATTGTACATGTTTGGCCAGTAAAACCGGGCTTCCAGTAAGGTATACATCTTATCAATTCCGAAATGAGCGGCGTTGTGATGTTCTGCTACAATTACTTGTCTCAGAGCAGGTGGTAAAACTGGTCTTCCAGACTTGGTTAAGGCCCCGTTCACACGATGCCGGATTCACTTCGTTTCGGATTCCATAGGCAATCCGATACGAAATTTTCTCCTGTTCACACGATGCCGGATTCACTTTCGTTTTCTGTTCACACGACTACGCTCCGCTCTGCGCGCCCCACTGGCCCACATCAATGCCTATTGTTAAAACAATTGCCACGTGACAGCTAAGCATCACTCACTCTTGAGAGTGTCGAATAGTTGGCGCCAATGCTTCAAATAGAGGTTCTGGAGCACAAAGCGTATCGGATTCATGCGTTCACACGAGCCCAAAAGCTATCCGATATGAAAAGCGATCCGAAACGTTTCACCTTCAGAGCGGAGTGATTTGACTCCGGAAAAGCGATCCGAAACGTTTCGGATTGGCATGGTGTCGTGTGAACAGAAAGGCTATCCGATATGAAAAGCGATCCGAAACGATATGAATCCGGCATCGTGTGAACGGGGCCTAAGATTCCGTTTTCCATTCTCAGCTGTTGTTGAACCCGTTTCAACCGCCCTGAGTCGACCGTTTTTCCATCAGTAATACGTTGTATAGCGCGCGAAATTAGAGGATCTTGCATTTGCTCGTATTTTATCTTTGCTTCAAAACTGTCCACGCCTTCAAACTGATACACCTTGTCTTCAAAGGAAGAATTTGGTTGTGTTGTTTCTGCGGATGTGTTTCTAGATAATGCATCTGCTTTCACATTCTCGCGTCCCGGAATATACTGAATAGAGTAGTCAAACTCTTCCAATTCTGCTATCCATCGGCCGAATTTACCACGCGGGTCTTTCTGGTTGCGTAGATGCTTCAACGGGTTGTGGTCCGATTTCAAAATAAAACGGGTTCCAGCTAAATAGACTCGCCAATGACGAATTGCAAGAATTAATGCGAAAGCTTCTTTCGTAGTAGCCGCCCAGTTTTGTTGAGACTGTTGCAAAGCTGTGGAAAAATAAGCGACCGGGTGTAATTCGCCATCATCAGCCTTTTGGGACAAAATCCCGCCAACGGCGTAACTGCTGGCGTCGGCTTCAACCACGAATTCCTTCTGCAAGTTAGGAAATTGCAAGACTGGGTCTGAAAATAGTGCTTCTTTAAGTGCGATGAAGGCTTTTGAGCAATCCGCGGTCCAAGCAAACGGGAATTTGTCACTTGTCAGACGATTCAACGGTTCAGCAATGTTTGCAGAGTCGCGAATAAAGGCTCGATAAAACCCAGCGAGGCCTAAGAATCCCTTGAGCTCTTTCTTTGTTGCGGGTTGCTTAAAATTTGAAATTGCTTCAGTTAAGCGAGACTGAGGGCGAATACCAGAGTTAGAGAGGTCAAAACCCAAAAAGTCTACTTTACGAGTTGCAAACACACATTTGGAGAGCTTTAACGACATATTTGATTCTCTTAACTTTTGAAAGACCAATTTCAGGCTTTGCAAGTGTTCTTCAAAGGTATTGCTGAAAACTACGATGTCATCCATGTACGCTAGGACTCGTTCTGCTGGTAAACCTGATAAGCTTATGTCCATCATTCTTTGGTACGTTGCGCCCGCATTGCAGAAACCAAAATGCATCACGTTGAATTCAAATTTTCCTCGCTGAACAGCAAATGCTGTTTTTTCTCTGTCCTCTTCTTCCAACGGAATGGACCAATAGGCCGATGCGGCATCTAAGGTTGTCCAATATTGAGCACCATGCATCTGATCTAAAACATCCCGGATGTGGGGTAATGGATACGTATCCTTTTTGGTTGCGTCGTTTAAGCATCGAAAATCACAAATGAATCGAGTAGAGTTGTCTTTCTTCTTAACTAAAGTAATGGGTGAGTTCCAAGGGGAAGACGAGGGGCGAATGATACCATTGGTCAGCATTTCTTTAACTTGTTTGTCGATCTCGTCATGCCAAGCATGTGACACTCTGTGAGGTTTCTTATTCACTGGTAATGTATCTTCAGTAATAATTCTGCGTGTCATATTTTCAACCAAGGCTGGCTTTTTTGGGTATGAAGCAAATATTCCCTGATATTCGTTGATAAGCGAACCTAATCGTTGTTTTTGGTTTGATGACAGATCAGTCCCGAATGAACAATCAGATACCAAGATCGAGGATTGCTCCTCCGCAACGTTAATACTCGGTTGACCCGTGCTATAAGTAGAGTGGAGTTTACCAATGCACTTGCGACTACTGAGAACGACGGGGGTGCTGACCTGTATTCAGCAGCGTTATCTGAAATACTTCAAAAAGATTCGGTATAACTCTACATCGCATAGCATAAACTCCTGGTGTTTGCGGGAATTCGTGATGCTCGAAATCCATCGAGAGCAGTGATACGAAATTGTTACATTTAACATTGACGACAGTTTCTGAGCGGTTGGCTAATTTAACGGTGTCTTTAAGTCGCGCAATTTCCTTCCTTTTTCTTGACATTGACGCATTTCATACAAATTTTTCCTAGCTAAATTTCATGCTGGGCGAAATTAAACTCGACAGAAGAGAATTTGGCCATGAAATCCCGCCCTAATATCACATTGCTGTAAGTTTGCGCGTTTCATACTTTGAAGTTTTGCGTCACAGACAACCCCCTGATTGATAAGTGCAAGTCAACGCAGCCCATGATGTTCATAACGTTCCCCGATGCGTCAATGATACTATGTTGGGAGTGTTCCATCTTGTTATGTACGCCAAGCGTTTCTAAGGTTCCTATATCGATAACAGAGCAACTCGCACCAGAGTCTAATAAAACGTTAATCTGTTTATTTTCACATTCAATCCTTACAACTGCAGAGAAATCATTTAATATATTCGGTTGTCCATATAGTCATTGGGTCTTCGGGCATTGTTTGTCCCATGAGTCGTGGCCGCGGTTGCCACAGGCCAGACAAAAGCGTGTTGGGCATTCTCGCACAAAGTGTTCTGGGCTTTGGCATGCACGGCATTTTCTGGTTTGTTGACGTGGGTTGAAATTATTCCTGCGTGGCCGCCTGTTGCCCCAGCCCCTTTGACTTCTGAAGGACCGCTTCTGAACGAAATTTGCACTGCCAGATTCATTATTGACCCCCTGAAGAGCGATAGAGACGTCTTTCAATTGTTGCAAAACTTTTTCTGTCACGCTGTCCACGAGCGTCGGGCTTTCTGCACCTTGAATTGCGCAACATTCGCGTGCTGATTTGCTGGAAAACGAGTCAATACCTGCAACTTCTAGCCGGGTTGTTTCCTTTGCAATTCATAGAATATCTGCCGACTCAAAACTAGCAAGAGATTTCAATGCGATTTGCATTTTTGGGTGAGTGCCCTTGACGAAGTTGTCCTTTGCGATAACTTTTACAACATCATCTGCGAAAGATGGATAGGCCAATGTGGTCAACTCCATGACTTTGAAGGCGTATGTCTGGGCTGATTCGTCGGGTTGCCTTTTTCGTTGATTGAGCTTGGCAATCGCTACATCGCGGTTCTGACTTCCACTTTCAAACTCGTTCAAAAGTTCTGCGGCAATTTTGTTCACATCCTTTTGGTCTTCGACGTCCAGCCTCATGTACACATCGAAGGCTCGGCCTTCCAACCTGCTTGCCAGGTTTTGCGCTGCCTTTTCGTTCCTGTACCCTTTTAATGCCGAGTGCAATTTAACCTTTTTAAGGAAGGTTTTAATTTCACCCGACCCATCGAAATTCGTTATCTTGGATTCCATTCTGTTGTAGTAATGTGATGGAGTTACTTTATCAAAATAGAATTAAGGTTTCAACAATACGAGTACTACAACAAAATGAAGAGAGAAGGCAAGCCCTAACCGAATATACGGAAAACAGTGGATACGGGGGTGACAGTACAAAGACGGGGGTAACCTATCCTACATGTCGAAGCCTGGAAAAGATCACTGGGAAGGACTCAAGAGAGTTCTGAGATATTTGAAAGGTACAATAAATTATGGCTTGATATTCGATGGAAATTATAAAGACAAGATGTTACAAGGTTTTTCTGATGCTGATTGGGCCGGTGACTTGGACACAAGAAGATCAACTTCTGGATATGTATATCAGATTGTGAACAACACTGTAAGCTGGTCTAGTAGGAGACAAGCTACAGTTGCGAAGTCATCAACTGAAGCCGAATATATAGCATTAAGTCTTGCATGCCAGGAAATCATATGGCTCAGACGACTACTTGCAGATATTGGTTTGAAGCAAAAGGAATCAACAATTTTTTTGAAGATAATCAAGGTGCTATTGAACTTTCGAGAAATCCAAAGCATCACAAATCGAATGAAGCACATTGACATATGCTATCATTTTGTTAGAGAAAGAGTGAAGTCGAAAGAAGTTTGTGTTGAATACTGCCCTACAGAGGAAATTCTGGCCGACATAATGACAAAAGCTTTACCAAGAGTTACCTTTGAGAAGTTCAGAGACAAACTTGGAATTTATAAAATAGAGTAATTAATATATAGCACAGATCAAGTGGGAGTTTTAAGAACTCAATTATTATTATTATTATTATTATTATGATCTCTGCTATACATCAAATACTCGCTGACATGCTGTCTGCTGTTTTAGTACTATTGTTTCAGATCGTATGACTTTCACGTTTGTAATTAGTTGGATCAGTTGGTTATTCTTATTCGTTCTATGATGGTCTTTCTTCTTCAATGCGTACTAGTTAATAACAAATTCTAATATTTCCATCCGTGTCGGTCAACCTTTGTGGTTGAAGAAACTTGAAGCGATTCGATTTTCATTAGATACAGCAAGTGTAGAAAATGTGCAACACAATTCCTTATTACCACACATGAATTTCGTTATTGCACCGAAATTGATGGTTGCATGTTGGCATTTTCTAGCTGCGAAGTTTAGAATTTCGTCCGTCGTTGCGAATTGGTGAAATCTATCGTTGCGAATTGGTGAAATCTATTTCTTCTCGTTACAGCTTCAGGGCGATCGTCCTGATAAAACTGAAAGCTCTACAAATTTTGGTTTATCCGGTGTATTTCCACGGCAAAGCAAAACACATCGATATGGCATATTTTTTCAGTTTCACATATCAATCTAACAATTTTCAGTTCTTGTGAAAAGTCTGTGATCATGTTTTTAATCCTATTGAAATCCCGTACTGTTTTAACATTGCACGGCCTACGCCCACAGCCACTGAGCACAATAAGCAGCCACTACATAGGAATTTTGTAATTCCTCCCCACAGCTGCAAACTCATCACAAGCCTTTCAAATTTCAATGACTTAATGCGCCGACCTGTTTCTAATCATCAAAGTAAAAAAAACAAATATCGAGTCCATAGTATGAGAGAAAATTGACGTCAGATTTGTTGCTTCAGTACGGGAAAAAGGGACTCCCACTATGATGTCATAGTCGGACTCGACCCAATCCTAAAAGTGAGACAAGGAAAATGGCGAAAATGACGAAACACCGACACTTCCACACGTTAGAACTTGTGAACTACGTAAGTCAGCGTACCGAGTTTTATTGAAGTCACAGATAAAAAAAACCTCTCTCAAGCAGCTATGAAATAACAGAGATCCTCTTCTAACGGTTCAGAAAAAGTATTTCTGGAGGAATATGAGGGATATTAAGGTACGGAAGGAGAATTTTCAGGATTCTGCGCCATTTTAAGGCCCCTGAGTTAATAAAATATCATGAGCTTCCGGGTGCTCCGCCCCCTAGATCCCTGCCTGGGACCTGCCCTGGAACCCAGTTCCCCAGCTGCTTTAGGAAATGACCTACGGTCATTACTTCTAGACAAAACATGTCCGTTCTATTTGACATTATGAACGTTGCTAATACTTCAACCCAGCCAATAGCGGCTGAAAATGAGAAGTATATGTAGCGTTTTAGGGTATATACGCTCTGGTTCTTTTGTAGCGTGTAGAGAGTGCTTCGGCCCGAAGGCCTAGGCCAGAAATATACAATTATCTTGATAACTTTAGAGATCTTGATGACGCACCATAAAATTGTTACAAAAGCCAAATTGACGGGCTTCATACCCGAGAAAAACAAGTTGTGATTGTGAAATCCCAATTATTATTTTTCCGTATGAAAAGACGGTCTGCAGTTTCCAGTGGGTAGTTCTAATCGCTGGACTCCACGACTCGGGGACTCTCGGACGCACGACTATACGACCTAAGGAAATACGACCCATGTCTTTAAAACTGCCAAATTTGCATTATTTTCACTGTAATTATTGTAGCGAAGTCAAAGGCACTGTTTTGAAGTATGAAACGCAGGTTGGTGAGCATAGGAACAGAAATAAATGCTTTTCGAGCAAGCAATTTTGTCGCAAAAAGCACGCTGTCGTTGCAAATCACTGAGGTTTTCATATCGTAAGCAAGGAAACTGTGATGGCAGGAATCGAATTCCTGTGGAGCCATGAAATTGACCTTTGCACAGTAATCAAAATTCCACCCTTTTCAGAAGCGTTGCGCAATCTGAAACCACCGATAGTAAGAGAGAACAATTTTCAAGCATTTCATATAAATGCAGAGAGACTATTCTGCTATTGTAACGTCGGTGTTTGTTATCATCCATCAAATATAGCAACAAAATGTGAATATATCACAACATAACAACAGCTAAAGCAACGAAACATGGAAACCTTATCAACGTCATCATGCGCATCATTATAATCGTTATCATCATTATTGTTATTATTACACCCTGTACCCTGCACTGCGCAGGTATATTGAGTTTTTGACCGCTAGAAAACAGTTGCAAAGTTTTCTATGGAATGCAAATGGGCCTTAGTCACCCGAGGTTCGAGTTACTCCTGGCCCGATTTGTCATGATTTTGCTGTTTTTATGAATATTATTTCTTTTGGAGTTTACTTCATTTATCTTTATCAAGTAAGAACACATTCGACCAAATAGTCACAATACACAACTACTCAGATCATGTCATTGTAACACAATTTCTGTTTGGCATAAACAGAGTTATAAATTTTTTGATAGAATCTTGAGAAGAGTCATGGATAGGATAGATCTATTTTGTCTCAAAGATGAAATGCATCTGATCTTGGTTAATATATAAAATTTATTAACTTGAATTAATCATGCACTGATGTTTTTCATCGCGTGATCTGCTTTGACGCTCATCAACAAGGAAAGTTCCCCCTTTTAGAAAGAGCCGCTGCCAGCTTGCTTGACATTCCATCGTGGCGTACTTGACACGAAAAGGAGACAGATTGGGAACGAAGTGGTGACTTTGAATGGAAGTAAGGGAGTGACTCGAATGATCTATTTGACCCAGGCATTGTTTAGTTTTTAGTTAGAAATATTTACATTTTAGAAACCATTGCAGATTAGAAGGTTAACTATTTGTAACTCTTTATAAAACTTGCAGCTTCCAGTTCTAGTTCCAGTTCCATAGGCGTGGCCATATTACCTTTCATTGCTTGTGAGCATCGAAACAAATAAAGAAACATTCGTGCACATTTTATAATGAATAAAATTTCAATAAATTTAGAAATTACAATACAACTTACGTTAACGTTGTGTAGCTTCGTATCATTGAAGGGTAAATTTATTTAGTATCCAGCAGGGTAGCTATTTCTTCTGGAATATTATTCTGGGGCCCAACCCGTATATCATCAGCTGTATAGCTGGTAGAATACTCAAATAATACTTGTTTGTTGCTTGACCAACAATACATGACAACTTCTATCCACATATCATAAATATTATTATCATCATCATCATCACAATCGTCAACATCACGTGCTTTAGATTCGAATTCCACGACTGCGCAGTTTAGCCCTAATACTCATGTGGTTTAAGTGAAGATGGCGAAGATAGAGGTAAGTCTGTAATTCTTCATAATTGATGCTTAAGTTACTACATAACATTACCAGTTCAATGTTAAAAACCCAACCACGTTGTTTAATTTCTTTGTTATCTATCTCGGCAGATTGTAGATGACGACCTTTTCGAAGAAGACGATTGTAAATGGGAAACTGATTGTAGAAGACGTGCCATTTCTGTTTCAAGGTTAGTATATGGAAAGCTGAAATAACGTTAATTCGTAATAAAGACTGTAACTATACATGGTGCCTGCTACTTGTCGTTATTGTTACCCTGAGCGATACAGATGAAGGCCACAGCATGCCACAAAACACCGAGAGCCCGGATTCTCCGGCAAGAAAGGTACACTCATTTTTTATAAGATACTATGCAAAATTTTTGTATCACGGTTTCATAGTTTTCTAGGGCTTCTTACCTAATTATTGCACAAAAAGTTTTTTAGCAAATTTCTTAACATTGCTGAGATTTGTTACAAATCTGTGGGAATGAAGTGCGCAAGTTGTTTGTGACATTTTTTCTCGTTAAAACAACATAGAAAATTTCCCAACTCCTTTCAGTCACAAAACCTCCTACCAAAGTTTTTTAAGTCTTGAAAATGGGAGCATGTGGTTTCTTATAAAGGGTTTATTATATAAAAATGGGTGTGTATTTACAAAGATACAAGGAAAGGCGAAATCTGTATGCTTTGTAGTTATAGTAGTGTGCACGTATTTTATTGTAAGGAATCAACATTGAGTGCCCAATTTTGAAGGAATTTATTATCATGGCTCTGCGTCATCCAAAAATATCACTTGGGTAATTTTCTTTAACCTCGCCCATTGTTACTGCGTAGTCGCCATTATACTGCGTTGCAGAAGTATATTCTTGTGAACGGAATGTGATATCAATATATACATATGATATAATACACGTTTCTTTCAAGAACTGATTTGTTTGCACCACATTGCAGCATTTACAATTGATGTGTGCGTGTCATGGCAAAGTGACAAAGTTAGATTTTTAAATGTGAATAAGGCATAAATTTAAGAAACTTGTAGAACTACAAGGAAGAAACACTAGAAATATTTAAGAAACATTAGAAATCGGGAAAAGATGTTTTTCCTTTACGGGTTTAACAGTTTCAAGAACAGGAAGTATGTTTTATGTGCTAAGCATAACATTGTCGGCTCCACATGACGATCTTTCGCATTGACGATTTTTCGCATTGACGATTTTTCTTCGTTATATTTAATAGTTACTAATCTCTAATATTTTGCCACGTCCAAGTTTTTTTCATCGTTTTCACTGCAACTTTTTTCATTAAATTCAGAAACTGTTAAGTCGGGTCGGGTACAGGTTCAAGATTTAACCTGTACCCGACCACCTTAGGACTGCAAATTGTGATTATTTGAAGGCCTTTAGAATTGAAAACTTTGTTGGGATTATTTGCAACAATTACCGAAAGATGACGAGAATTGTTTTCGGCGGAGAAAGTCAATCGAATTGCAATTGCCGTTGTTTATAAAAGGGTCACAGCAAATTTCCACTGATCGTTAAATCTTGGTGTTTAGTTGTTGACATGTTTTTGACACCATTTCCAGGATGAAAACGAGGGTGAATGGGACATTTCAACATTGAATCCTTTGAACTCAATGTATTCTATGATAACCTATTTCGTCAAGAGAGGCTTTATTTTTTTCAAATCTCTACTGAGGAGACAGCTGTGGAGGAGCCATGGACAAAAAAAATTGGCCTCTGCGTGGGAGATGTTCGTAAATAGGATTATTTGGTCTGAAGAGCTGTCTCCTGACAACCCTGATTCTTGCTTATATTCAGGGTTGCCACTTGCAGGGATTTTATCTATCCTTGAAGAAGCTCCCGGAAGCTTATTTGCAAAGAAGCCGGTGTAGCAAAAAATTACACAAGCAGCAATTTTTGTAACAATTTTTGAAATTTTTCGATGTCCAATTCATTACGCGAACTCGTTGTGTTATAAACTGATTTGTTTGCACCACATTGCAACATTTACAATCGATTTGTGCGTGTCATGCCAAAAGTGACAAAATTAAAGTTTTAAATGTGAAAAAGGCATCCCCTACCTCCAGCAACACGCCCTCAAAAAGCCAACCATAGCAGAGTTGAAATTGAAATTGAGCACAGTAAAATACTACCCAGTGAACAAAACACCTATGCATTCGTCGTCTTCAAGGCTACATTGCCAAAGAACATTACGACGTGAACCTCAGTAGCACCATCTATGTTATTCGTTGTTAGTAGTTTTACTGAGGGTAGCCAAACTGGCTTAACATTTTACTGCCTTGATAGCTGAAATATTCTTTTTGCTTTCAGAACATTTCCTTGCCAATGAAAAGAAAAAGAAAACTGTACGATATGGCAGCACGGTAAGTAATCTGGCCTAATTGATGCAAGCAAAAGACTCAGAAATATTTGTTGTCAAAGTTGTGACAACAACTATTGATGAATACTATTATGTCATTTTTACATCTTTGTCTTTTCCTTTTATGATTAGCCTGGATGAGGACAGCTTGACAGATATTAGCTCTCAAAGTGACAGCACTGATATAACTGAAGATGTAGCTGTTGGTGCTACTCACCAGTAGGTGGTTCTTTTTAATGACGACCCTCTCACTCCTGTATACAAATGCAGCAAGGTACCTGTCCCAACGAAAGAAGCCGTTGCAAGCATTGCATTTGCAAGAGACGAAAGGAAGGTTGCAAGTGCTGGTCCTACTTTTGTCTCCAAGAATGTTTTATTTCTAATATCTTTGGATAAAATTGGCCACTGGAAAGACGTCTTGACAGATATGATGGGAAAGTGGAAAAACACTAGAGTAAAACATCACTACTATTTCTGTGAAAATGACGATGGCATTTTAAAAGACCTCGACATGGCTGAATTCGGGCAGCGAAGCACATATCATGCCACCCGCTTCATCTATCATCATGTAGAAGCACCTGATTTCCATAGAGCTCTTGTGAAGGTGGACAATGAAGATAAAAAATGCATGCCATATGTTTATCTTCAATATTACTTTGACCAAGAAGAGCGTGATGTAACGCCCACATTACCCCATGATAATTCAAAGAAAAATGTTCCCTTCCAAAGAACAAAAGAAAGTGTGAAAGAGAGACTTAAATCTTCATGTGTTGTGGAAAAACCAAAAAATCTGGTGCAAATGTCCTTCGAACGTGTTGGTGGGCTTGCAAATATACGCAGTGCTGGTGATATGGCAAGAGATCGCAAACAAGTATCGAATTTAAAGTACTTCGCAACCAAACAAGGTTCACATGACGAATTAGTAACAGTAACAGACATGTGC
The DNA here is from genome assembly GCA_013076295.1 of Sanderia malayensis. Classification (NCBI taxonomy): domain Eukaryota; kingdom Metazoa; phylum Cnidaria; class Scyphozoa; order Semaeostomeae; family Pelagiidae; genus Sanderia; species Sanderia malayensis. The sequence continues at coordinate 26,385 of RQOL01000906.1, read as the reverse complement.
AAAGCCCGACAACGACATCCAGCAACTGCATTTGTCAGGTCTGTTTCCTGTGCTCCAGAACAGCATGTTTATGTAGGAAACGATCGTCAACACAATGATCTTGGAAGGTTCTGCACAAACGCCGAGAACACTTCCATTGTTGGCATTGATCCAACATATAATATGGGAAAGTTTTACGTCACAGTAACGACATACCATCACCTCATGTTGCATATTAAAGGCACCACAACACATCCAGTTTTTCTTGGACCGTGCCTCCTTCACACCGGTAAGACATTTGGCACGTATTTTCGTTTACCAAGTCACATGCTAGAGTTGAAGCCAGAGCTAAGAAGAATCAAAGTCTATGGTACTGATGGAGAGGTAAATGTCAGTGAGCCCTGGAAATGCTGTATCCCTGATGGATATCATCTGTTATGTGACCTGCATGTGAGAGGAAATGTAGAGTCAAAACTTGCTGAGATGAGAGTCGACAAAGAGATAAAGAAATTGTATGTGATTGATATTTTTGGCCGTGACATAGGAGATAAAAGGAAACCTGGTATAGTCGATTCCTGGGATGGTGATGAAGTTGAAGTAAAATTGCAAAGTTTGAAAGAAATCTGGTTAAAGCGTCATCCCAAGGTAGAAATGTTCTACAACTACTTTAACGTGCATAAGAAAGGTCTTATAAAATCATGCATGACAGCAGAAATTCGGGCAATCGCTGGACTGGGATACCCACCCAAAGCATACACACAGAATGCAAACGAAAGCATGAACAATGTTTTGAAGGCAGCAAACGACAGAAAAAAGCAAACATTAAGTCAAGTTGTGCAAAATATTCATACAGTTGTTCGACAGCAAGAGCAAGAGGTTTGCTTGGCACTTGCCGGAAAGGGCCAGTATGAAATTGCCCCAGAGTATGAGCAATTCAAAGTGGATGAGAGGCGCTTTTACCTAATGAATCCAGCTCAGCGAAAAAAGCTTCTGGAAAAATTCAACAAAGCCCAGGTAGTCGCAATAAACGCAATGGCTCACCCAGCTGCCCCGCAGCCCTCGCAACAATGCACGGCAATAGTTGCTGACGACGACATTGAATCACAACGACCTAGCTGTAAGCTGTCCGTCACACCAGCAGAAAGTGGCATTTTATATCCAAACACGGCTATTTTATCCTGCATGTCGGAGTATGCGTACAATTTGCTTACGTCTGGAAACGATGTTATTCAGGCACCAGGATCCTCCACCATGGATGTATTCATAGTGACGAACAAGGAAAACCAAGCAGAACCATTTATAGTCAAATCATATGGCAATGGGAAGATTGAGTGTTCCCCATCTTGTTGGCGATTCAAGGCTTACAAAATTTGTCAACATGGAATTGCTGTAGCAGAGCATTGACAGATTAAAGCTGTTCTACAACTGGATCACAAAAACTGCTACCCCAAATTTGCATAGCCTAGCAAATGTGGATGAGCCAAATAACACCGGCAAGAAGGCAAGTAAAGCTACGCAGAGAAGAAAAGGTGGTCGGAAAAAAACAACCCATGTAACAACATCATATACGCAACAAGAGAATCCGGCAGCGCTGCAACAACGACAACAAGAACAACAGCAACAGGAGCAACAACGACAGCAACAGCAGCAACAACAACAGCAACAACAACAGCAGCAACAACAACAACAACAGCCACAACAACAGCAGGAACAACAGCAACCGCTTACAGGGTATGTGCAATTACCTGATCCACTACCTGGTACGTACATTATATATCCTCTGAGATTCTGCCACAAGCTGACAACAAAATGCTTTGGTTGCGGTACAAGCTTGCGAGGTAACGGACCAAACCCATTGGTGATTGTTTCCAAGGAAGAAAGACGATATATTGACCAGCCGGCCAAATACACACAAGATTGGCTAACACATACTACCACATATACCAAAACTGCATTAAGAGGAAAACGAAAAATTCCTTTTTTTTGCCAATGCTGGTGCAAGTACCAGCTGTGGTGCAGCCCCATTTAGGTGCGAGCACCATGGCTGCGTTGCGCAGCTTTGGGGTTGCGCTGTAAGACTCGTAATTGTTTTGTTTCGTTGACATATATTCATTATTTTCTGTTAATTTTCTATTTGTTTCGTTGTCATATATTCAATTTGTTTCGTTATCATATATTCATTATTTTCTATTAATTTGTTTCGTTGTCATAGGGCCCATCTACACGAGAGCAAAAAACAGGCATGCTCAAGTTCTTCAAGGGATTAAGCGAATTAGCACCTGGAATGAGCATCCCTACCCGTGTAGATGGTCATTTTTGATCACTTTTTGTGAGCACGATTTTGATGACAAATGAAAGAAGCCGCTTGGCCAAGTTGAGCACCTCACTGAGGTGCTCAACGTTCTTATTTCTATTGTTTCACTAATCTCGCCTGTCATGATGAATTATTTTGTCTTCTATTCGATGTACAACATCGAGGGACGAGGGACGATTCGATGACAAAATATGGGACGAGGAATATATTATGTTTCTCCCTTGTTTATATTCTCGAACAAAGTAGAGATTGTATCAGAATGCATAGCTTGTGTCATTTGCTGCTAACATGCTTAACATAAAAAACTATCAAATGCAGATCACAGCAATCAGGCAGTTCCACAATATGTATACAATCTTGTTGTTCAAAATACTGATCTTGAGAATCTTCATATAATTCATCGTTATCTTCCACGTCATTGAATTTGTTGTTTGCAATACGTCTAAAGCCAGCCATTGGGATAGAAGTTTCAATTTTGTTTGAACGTGTTGTTTTTTGAATGCGTTTGTACTTGAATGAAACAAAATGAGCGCGACCATGATATACATGTTTACATGTTAATTTGCTTGTTGCTGACAGGTCTTACTTGATGAGAAGAGACCCTGTTGCTAAAAATTTGGAACATTTCAAGTCGGATACGCATTCATTAGATAATTGCATTACGCAACACGCTGGGTTAGACGGACTTGGTCATGTTTCAAGCTCTCGTGTAGATGGGCCCGTATATTCAATTTGTTTCATTATCTTGTTGGGGATATGAACCGTAGTAAGTCTTTGGAATTAGGCATGACGTCGTTTTTGAATCATTGGAGCATGCGTAGTAGGGCTTTACAAAGCGAAATTTCAAACTTGCGAAGTACAGAAGTGAAAGTTTAATGGCGGCAAGCAACAGGGGAGCTGCGGTGCAAGATTAAAATGTTCAAGTACACAAACGGAAAAAAGAAATTTTATGAGAACTGCGTATGTATTCATTTCACTACCAAAGTGTTGACTTGATATTAATGAACTATACCTCGAATTATCAACAATACTTCGAGGGAAGGAACGAGGCCATCAAGTTGCATTTATGTATGCTTGCATGTGAATAATAATATGCATCAAGTGACAAAGTGAAAATGAAATTACGATTTGTAAGAGCTCTCATCCACTGTAAAGAATATGCTCCTCAGAAATGAATTTGACCAAGTACAGAGTTTTCTCAACTTTTCATTGATGAGAGTTGAATTTCTTACAAATATTTTATTAATTAAAAATTTGTAAAGCGGACTGATTTTGTCGGAACTCTAACCATTGATCTGCCTAGCAAGGGTAGCCCTACAAAGGAGCAGGTAGTGCTCCAGCTAGTAAAGCTCTAATGGGTTGAAGAGTTACACAAGCATCTTCACCACGTCAAGGTCACAGTCCATGAAGAGGTCTATTTACAAACTGAACCAAACAAAACCAGCAGGTCAACAAAACAGAATGTGAACAAACATTTATTTACAAACTGAACCAAACAGAACCACCAAGTCAACAAAACAGATTCTTAAGAAACATTTATGTACAACAGTATTTACCATTTATTCACATTTGACAAGTCCATGTGATTTCACCCAACTATATTTTGTAAAGACACCCACTCTTCAAATGTGAGAAGGTTTGACACTGCTTCACTATTATCAGCATGGTAAGAAAGGGTACTTTTATGATTGTACTTTTAGGTACTTTTATTAAATTTTTATCTTTTTTTCTTTTTAGATTTTTATTTAAATTTAAACAAGAGTAAAACAATTCCTTACTCTTACTAAATTGTTGATGAAACACGTATCTAAATTATTGAATAATTTATCTTGATCGCTCTGTTTCTTGATCGCAATTTTAAACCTTAATTAATTGTTGCTAAATTATATTAATCTGAATTTAAGGTAAGTGATTGTCGGTCAAACAAGAACAGACAAGTATTACTCACAGGCCTTCTACAGCGAATTTGTGCTGTCAAACCGTTTCCTCGCTATCTAGACCAACGCTCCCCATCTAACTGACCAATTAGAAAGCTATCCAACCGGTCCAATGGAACACTAAACCCTGAAGAAATCCGAAATCCTTTCAGTGCAACAAAAACACAACCTTGGCCTAGGAACTCGGAGTGAAACATTTGCACTACATTCTGCGCATGCTCCAATGATGCAAGTTTTGATTGGCTCAGACTTACTCGATCTTTCATTGTTTAGAACAATACCGGCCAAGATTCATATCCCCAACAATATCATATATTCATTAGTTTCTGTTAATTTTCTATTTGTTTCGTTGTCATATATTCAATTTGTTTCCTTATATTTCCATTACCATAATAATATAATATTCATTTACTTATATATTCATATATGTTTCTGTCTTTAGTATTCTGCCTTCATTTGTCTGCGTTTAAAATACTGCTTTAAAATTGTTCCCTCTTCGAAACGTTGTCTGGATTTTGTTTAATAACTCCACTCAGGGTGGGAATATTTGAGCTTCGGTTGAATCACTATCAGGGTGAATTTTTTAGCCGTCATTTTGAAAATAATTTGTGTGGTTTCATTCAACGTTCGAGACACAATTTAACTTTGAAAATGGGTACCTCCGAAAAATCATGACGTCATCCCGCGTTCGCATTGCTTCTTCGAGTGTCTGTGCCACGACCGACGATACTAAAAAGCGGAACACACAGAAACATGCCAGAACAACCCGAGAACAGGCTGAACACTCCAAGAACAGGTCGAAATAATCGTTAAAAAGCCAACAACAATCCATTCCCATCAATAACTAAGCTATTGTCGTTAACTAACATGCCATTGTTATCATTTTAGTAACTTTTCTTGAAGTTAGAACATTAATTTTTAACTTTCTTGTCCAACATTTAGGCCGCCATGATAACAACAATTGACTTGCATTGTTATTACAAGCTCTTCTTGTTTTCCACCAACCATCAGGGTTTCATTCACAAGGTTTCAAAGTACAGTGGAATCCCGCTATAACGAACTCTGTAGGGACCGAGAATATAGTTCGCAATAGCGGGAGTTCGTTGTACAGAAGGGACATTTTTTATGAAGAATTCCAAACACAAATGGGCCAGAATGTCTTTTGGACCCCCCCTCAAGTATTCGCGCTTAAATGGTACACTATATTGTTCCAAAAAACAGTTTGCAGGATGACAACAGTTATTGCTCTGATAGATTGCAACAGGAAAAGACGCTCAAGCATGTTTAACAATGAAACATCACAAAGCAAAGTCAACATTACCACTTGATGTCAATTTTTTAATTACTATTTCTATTTTATCTACTTTTATTTCTTTCTGCTCTGTTAAACAAAAAAATCAGTGACATGTTTTTGTTGCTTTTTGTTTCTCATTGCTACGTCATATAATTTCGAGATGGAATTGATCTTCTTCGCATTTCGTTCCCTATTTTCGCACAAAAAAGGGGATTTGCAGTAGGATTTACTTCCCAGAAACCAGGGGACCGGAGTTTTAGTTCGAAATAGCGGGAAGTTCGTTATAAGCGGGGTTCGTTATAGCGGGATTCCACTGTATCAAGTTGGAAAAAAGTGGCCGCCATTGGAGGGCATAGAGATAAGATATAAGATAATCTACAATCGTCCACATAAATTGTGAGACTGCCTTTGTCTTTCCCCTCCCCCAAACAATCAATGTTGGTTAGGTGTTGTTTCTCAGCTTCTTTGAGGATATGATGAGGTTTTCTTTCCACAATAATGACAACATTGCATAGTCAGGGGAAGGGAGTGCCGGGGAATCATTTTTCGTGCAAACGTTTCCCAAAAAACGTACTGCTATCTTGTATTTTTGCGAGTCTCAATGTATTTTGTGAAGGATTGTCCTACAAATTTTGTAAACTTAGAATATTTTTCAACTTGCATCCTCGTTATTTGCCATTTTAGTCATGCCTTGTCAATGGGATAGTATTACAGAGTGACTAACTGATGTTATAGTTTGGAATATTGAAATTTAATTGTTTATAGGGAGTCCTGGGACGTTTTTGGGGGGAATTTTGGGGTATAAGCGGAATGTGAAGATTTTGTTGCATGCACCAAAGCTTAAAAGTTGCTCAATGGTGACTAATCCTTGGGAACGAGGAACTGAAATTACTTTCATACTGCTTAGTTGGAATGGCATATACAAATCAATTACTGTGGCGTCTACAATTTTCATCAAAACACATAATGAAGCCCAATATAAGAGTTACTTACCAATTCCTGTTGTTTCCAATATTTTTGCATTATCTTTTGTCATTGACCTTGAGAAAAAAGAGAAAAAACGCATGCTTTCAGGACCTCAATTATGCACCTGAATTTTAGATAATCAATTGAACGGTTTGCTACTTCCTTAATGTGCATATTGCACTTAGCAACAAGTGTGAACATATTATTAGTATAGGGCTTTCTTAAATGTTACAGAATCGTACATAGGAACATGAAGCCCAAGTGCAAACTTAACCGAGTTCCACTGGCTGTTTCAATTCACTGGCGCTATCTTCACCAAGATCAAAATAAAACATGGAGGGAAATTTCAGGTGTCAAAAAATATGGAAAATATTCCAAAGCAACAATTTGTAGACATATGAAACGACCAATCGAGGACACAACTGTTGACAAAAGAAAAAATAACAAAGGTCGCCCCCGAAACTTACTGTTCGAGACAAACGTAATATTCTGCGACAGGTCGAAATTTTGCGAAGAGACTATGGGTATTTCACAACAAAGAGACTGAAAGTGTTTGCTGGTGTGTCACCAGATATTTCGGATGAAACAGTGAGGCGCGTGTTGAGAAAAGCTGGATTTAAGTATTCCCATTCAAGGAAGAAGGGAGTTTTGAGTCGAAAAGATCCCAAAGTTAGATACGAATTTGCTAAAAAGGTTCGCAGGTCATTGACACCGTCCGTTTGGACGGATCATGTAGCGTTCTATTTAGATGGAGTTGGTTTTACGCACAAAGTAAATCCCCACGATCAGTCTTTGGCACCAAGAACAATGTCGTGGCGTAAACCTTCCGATGGTCTCAGTTACAATCAAACTGCAAAGGGTTCCCACGCAGGGAGTGGTGGTAGAACGGCAAATTTTTTAGTTGCAATTGCCTATAAAAGGGGTGTGGGTTTAGCTGAACAATACGAAGGGCAGCTGAATGGGCAAAAGTTCGCTGACTTTATTAGAGAACAGTTCCCTTCACTTTTTGAGCGTAGCTGCAACGTAAAAGGCAAACTTTTCTTGCAAGATGGTGACCCTTCCCAGAACAGCCGAAAGGCACAACAAGCCATGTGTGATGTCGGGGCAAGAAAGTTTACGATCCCAGCTCGCAGTCCTGACCTCAATCCGATCGAAAATGTTTTCCACAACGTTAAGTCAAAACTGCGAGAAGATGCATTTAGCAACAGAATAACGCACGAGACGTACTCGCAATTTTGTGAAAGAGCTAAACAGACACTACTGAGTTATTCCCCCGAAATTATTGATAAAACAATTGCATCTATGGATAAACGTATTGATATGGTAAAGAAGGCAAAAAGCCAGCGAATTAATTATTAAGGTGTCATGACGATGAATAATTTATAGGTGAGGCATATTTTCTTTATTCCTGCGTGTTACCGACGTGTTACCGACGAGTTACCATACGAGTTACCATTATCTATATAGGCTTCAGACCGTGGTTGACGTGTTACCACGAGTTACCACAGAGTCCATAAAAATAAGGAAGAGATAAGTTCTTTTAAAAACGATGGTAACTCGTGGTAACACGTCAATCTCTGGTGTGAAGCCTATATAGAAAATGGTAACTCGTATGGTAACTCGTTGGTAACACGTTGGTAACGCGTTGGAGACAATGCAAGAAACATTAAATGCAGAACATTACATTCTGCAAACTTTCAGTCCCATAATGTTTTAAAGTCAGTTTTCTTATGACAGAACAAGTTTTGCAAAACAAGCACCACATGGTGCTATTCTTTTCTGATTTTCCTCCTCAAAAACATGCTTGAAATGCACCAACCTCCACCGACTGTTCATCATGTCTGTTTCACGCTCGTCTTCCGCGTTGAAGGGTCCTCGGTAAACAATGGGAGACTTTCCTGTTGCGAATATAGGGACATCAGACTGAATGACTACATCTGATGTGAAGTGATTCTTTGGAGCTGGCAGCTTCACTGTCTCACCTTCAAGAAGCAGTAGCAAGTCTTTCCACGTAATGACCTCCTTGCTGAATCGGAAGTCTTGCAACAATATCACCTCTGCTTTGTCAGCACCCACCCAGGCGTATTTGTCATTTGCTGGGTTGTCAAAAAGGCCTTCTCCAAATATATTCTTTAGGGGCTTCAACATGAATGTTTTGGCGCAATTTGACCGGCCATATATCATGAGGTTACGGAATTTTCCTCTCCCCAATACCAAAAGATCTCGAATGTATTTGGCAAACACAGCTGGATCTATTCCATTCAAGGTTAAAACCTCCAGGGCGCATTCCATCCAGCTCCCATGACATTCATGAAAGCAGCCATTTTTTGCAGTATCTCGCACCTTATCAATTCTGCTAACTTGGCGGAGAGCTAAGCCACTTGATGCAGTCTTTAAAAGCCAAAACTTGCTGATAAGCTCATCTAATGTTTTCTGAGCACGGGAAAACAAGAAAATCGCCAAATCGCATTCACCTTCTTGCTTACGCGAATCTGCTTTTGCAAATAGCTCCTGTAGATTGTGAATGTTGTTTTCGACAACATAATCACAAACTTCAAGATTGCTAAGGCGCCTCTTGATTTTGCTGCTTGTGCATTTCTGCGAATTTGGTGATGCAGATCTGCGCTTTCTGCTGCCTTCACGAAGCGCAGCGGTGGAAGCTTTTGTGCGTGGAGATCCCACTTCAGACAAATCGGGATGACCTGGACTGTGTGCAACTTCTGTATCTGACTTGCACACATATCGATACGCATAGATGTAATGACTGTGACTGTCAGAAAAAATTGACAACAATGTTGTGATTCTTCGTGATGTCTCTCTTGACACTCAACCACTTTTTCATCCCTGTCAGCTTCAAACAGCAGTGATAGTGAAACCCACCAGCTTCGTGCATCTCTTTACAACAGGCCCAATGGGACACTTTTACTTTGCTGTTCCCACTATTAAACTCCTTTTGCAACATCATACCGAAACTTTCCCTTGTTGCAAATTTGTGGTAATCAGCCTGGGAATAGGTCACCAGGTACTGCCTCTTTCCACTACGAGACGTTTGCAAATCAGATTCAGACATTATCAAATAGAACGTGTGCTTATTGTTGATTTGAAAAAATGAATAGAACGCGCCAATTTGCAGCCAACTCATTCACCAGTGATATGTGATATAAAATCTCACAACACTCCCATTACTTCCTGCAAATCTGTGGAGTATCAATAGCCACATGATATTTATAATCCAATTCCAGGCAATACTTCAGAAGTTGAATTTTGCAACAGCGACGTCTCCGTTTTTCTTGTGTCTTCTTCGTTGTCATATCGTTTGGTAAGTACAATTATTGTATGCGTAAAATTGTGAAATTAGCTATTGTCCCAACTGCAAGTATACTCGGTCAAAATGTCGAAATAAACATGACTGAAGACACTAGAAAACCTTTGTTTACGCGTTTGGCCTAACGTAAAAACTGATGAATCATGTTGTTTCTTTAGAAACATATTCATTTTCCGTGAAATAACTAAATCTTGTGTGAAATAGGTACCCTTTTTCTCATTTACCCCAGCTACCCTTTTTTGTCATTGGTTCCTAGAAGTTGCTTTCTCATTACCCCAAAAACGTGTCACCCATGCAATGCTTTTCTTTACAACAAGTAATGTGAAATTGCAAGACTGCAAATGCTACATACCCTTTTCAAATGTTGTTCCAAATTTCAGACAATCGTCCACATAAATTCTGAGACTGCCTTTGTCTTTCCCCTCCCCCAAACAATCAATGTTGGTTTGTTTCTCAGCTTCTTTGAGGATATGATGAGGTTTTCTTTCCACAATAATGACAACATTGCATAGTCAGGGGAAGGGAGTGCTGGGGAATCATTTTTCGTGCAAACGTTTGCCAAAAAACGTACTGCTATCTTGTATTTTTGCGATTCTCAATGTATTTTGTGAAGGATTGTAGAGTGCTAACGGCCGATACTCCCTCTGTAAAGGCCGGGTTACACGATCACTTTTTGCCATCACTTTTTTTGATATTGGACCAACGTGATAAAAAGTGTTCGTGTAGCATTATTATTATTATTATTATTATTAAAACGAATATTTATACAGGATGACACTTTCAGTCGTATGATATATAAATATATACACTGTTTTCAATAGGGTCCTGTAATTACAAAGAAATATATGATTACGAAATTGAACTATATAAAGTAAAACTATTATGAATTAAAAATTAAAATTTAAATTTAAAAATTAAAATTAAAAATGAATTAAAAAAGGTTACGAAATCGAACTATATAAAGTAAAACTATTATGAATTAAAGATTAAAAATAAAAATTTAAAAATTTAAACTAAAAATTTAAATTTAAAATGAATTAAGCAAGAAGTTTTTTAAAAATGTTTTAAATTTTAAATGGTCTTTTTCTCTCTGGATTTCCTCTGGCAAATTATTGAAAGCCAAGGCACCTTGCACGTAGAAGGAATACCGTGCTGATTCCAACTTGAAGCGTGGAACAACAACTGCCGAGTAATTTCGAGTGGAAGGTTTTTGTGTTTTCAATTTAAAATAGGATTGGAAAGGTTCACAGACTTCGTCATACAGACATTTCTGGACGAATGAGCAGATACGCATGATTCTGATTTGATTTGTATCAGGAACTTCCTTTCCAATTATTCTTGATGCTCGTTTTTCAATTCTAGCAGTTCTTTCTTTCAAATAATTCGCAGTGGCTCCAAATGTGGCAAAGGTACAATTAGTTAGGAACGGGAAGATCATTGATTGATAAATTGTAGTCGCAGTTTTTGAGTCCATAAAAGATCTCATTTTCTTCAGTAGGTTCAGTCTCGACGACGCTTTCTTCATTGACGACTTGATATGCTCAGTCATACAGAGGGTATTGTTAAGAGCAAGTCCGAGGTATTTGTAGCCATCGGTCTGGTGGATGATACTTCCTTGGTGGTTGATCTGTAATGAAGTGTTTTCTGCCATACTTATCCTTTTTCCGGTACCGAAGATCATGGTTTCAGTTTTTCCGATTCTGGTGTTGATCACGAGTTCATTCGATTCTAGCCAAGTGACAAAACAATCAAAATCTTGTTGCAGGTTCACACGAATTTGGTCCATTCTTTTGTGCAGCATGCAAAAATCCAATCCAGCATGCAAAAATGATGGATTTTCGCAGCAGATTTTAATAGGTTTACGAGGTGTTAATCCTCCATCATTGAAAATTTTACTCTGAACGAAAGCAGAGTAAAATCGAGTCCATCACTTTTTTACAAAGACGCCGACAAATTCTTACGTCGTGTATTGTTTTGGTGAAGAAGGAAACGGCCTAGAGTTTCGAGAAAAGAAATGTACAACTTGAAATTGTGCTTAGAAATATCATCATTTGCATGAAAACGAATATTAATAATGATCAGGAAAAAATTTTAAGTGCAAAACAACCTCGAAACATCAAATTTCGTGGAATATAGTAGTGCGAAATATAAGTTAATTTATATACATGGTCAGATGCATATTGTTTATTATACATGCATACAGCAGTCCAAACAAGACATTGCCACTAACATGGAGCTTTTCCTGGCCTATGAAAAAAATCAACAAGACAACAAGGATCTTCTGGAATTTTTAGCAGACGCGGTCGCGTCTTCCTGTTTCTTTTGGGTCTTCCTGGCAACAGATCGAGTAATGTAATAGCGTTGCCCTATCTGTTTAATATGTAATATTAATTGACATTATATAGAACTATTTCGAAATTCCGAGGATACAAATTAACTTATTTCGCACTACTATATTCCACGAAATTTGATCTTTCGAGATTGTTTTGCACTTAAAATTTTTCATGATCATTATTAATATTCGTTTTCATGCAAATGATGATATTTCTAAGCACAATTTCAAGTGGTATACTTCTTTTCTCGAAACTCTACGAAACAAAACACTACACGACGTAAGAATTTGTCGGCGTCTTTGAAAAAAAGTGATGGACTCGATTTTACTCTGATTTCGTTCAGAGTAAAATTTTCAATGATGGAAGATTGACACCTCGTAAACCTATTAAAATCTGCTGCGAAAATCCATTATATTTTGCATGCTACACGGCTATTACTAAAATGCTGAATGAACAGGAATGAACAGGAACGAAGGAGGAATGAACAGGAATGAACAGGAACGAACAGGAATGAACAGGAACGAAGGAGGAATGAACAGGAATGAACAGGAATGAACAGGAACGAAGGAGGAATGAGAGGAATGAACAGGAATGAACAGGAACGAAAGAGGAATGAACAGGAATGAACAGGAACGAAGCAGGAATAAGGCCATTTTTTCTATTTCATAGTTAAACACAATTGAGGCATGACATCATCATTCAAAAATGACCAGTTAGTCATAAAAATCGCTTGTTAAGGCTCACATAGACTTATTTATGATAAATTACAATGCACTAAAGCAGTGGTGATTTCTAAAAAAATTAACAAGGGGGGCTCCAAAAGCAAAACCTCCAGAGTGGGTGTGGCTTTTTGTGACCACACCCATGTTTTCATTGGCGCAAATATGAAAAACATGCTCACACAAACCAAACCAGACCAAACATTGGTTTATAAACCTTTAAAGGAATAGAAACAGCTAAAGAAGACACCAACCATACGAGAATTAACACCTGGCATGCAACGGACATCAGAATCTTTACAAATGAGGCCTTTAAACTTTAACTTCTCGATAACGAGAAATTTCGCAGAGCACAAATACAGAGATTGTTTGGGGGGGCTGCGCCCCCCCAAAGTCAGGATATACTTTAACAAGGGGGGCTCCGCCCCCCTGCGCCCCCCCTAGAAATCACAAAGAATTCGTCTAACATATATTGTATAATCAACAACTGATACATTTATGCTTTCGTGCCAAAACAGACAGGAATTGATCCGGCCCCTATGATTTCGCTTTTCACGGACCGTTTTTTAGCTTATGAGAAACCTGGCTCAACTCAAACCCTACTATTAAAAGTTTCTTAAATTTTCTATTGTTTTCTATTGTTAAGGAAAACAATAGAACACAGGAATCTATCGTAATTTAGCACAAATTTTGCCAGTAAGTTACTTATAAAGGGGTTTCTTATATAAAAAAACGTGTAAACAATCAAGAAAAATGAACAGTATAAAAAAACAGAATAAAAAAATTAGAATAAAAAACAACTAGAAACGTCAGTTAATATATGGTTGAGACCAAACTCAAAAGGAAAACTTCAAAGTGGAAGTTTTCAGCAAATCATAAACAAAAATTGCCAAAATAATAAGTGCCGTGCGGTGCGTGATTCGTTTGTTGTGACTTGGTGTGATATAATTGGAAAGACTATCTGATCAAAGCGGAACAAAACCACATGAATTTTTCAATTAGCTGTAATGTTTATGATAGATTGCATAAAAGAGGTGTGCATGGCGTCGTGTGAGCGTCACGATTGCTAAGCAATCACAAGTTTAGCATAATAGCAAAGCAAATACCCACACAATTACTAATAGTCCATGGGCTGATGACCTTTTTCGGTACCACTTGGCGGGAATAACATTGATGGTGATTTTCGTGAAGGGTATGACCCCAGTGGTAAGAAATGGCATGATAGACTTTTTTAAAATGGGGCATGTAGAATTGACAGGGGGGTTAAATACTGAAAATCCAGTACTGAGCCCTTATAGAAAAAAACGTTTTGTCAAGCGCTTCACTTAATAGATAGCAAATTTCTTATAATGTCAACAGAACGAAAGTCTCAAACTAAACAAGAAAAAATTTACAGAACCTTGATATCTTTCTCAGAACCGAAGATATCGCCCCTTCATTTTATCAATGTGACGTCACACCGTAGCAACGCCTTAGCAACAAGAACAGTTCCATTGGCTGATGACTATATTTTGCACCAAATGGCGGGAATAACAATGGTGGCTCTTTCAATCAAGTAAAATTTATGCCTCGTCACTGTCTGTGTTCTCATCGGAGTCTTCATCATCAGAATCATTTAAGACTTCGTCATCGTCGTCTATCGAATCCTGGTTGCTACAGTCACGTAGGCGACACATATCTGTACACCTCAAACCATTAGCTACACAGCTGCATCTATTAGAATCGCAAGATCGTGAGCAGTTGCAAGACATCAACTCCAAGATAGCACTTGGTGCTGGATTGACACTCATCCAATCAATGGTATAGGCTGGTATATCTTTAATGCTGTCAGTTTTCCCTTGCTTGCAAAAGCGCTGACAGTGTCACATCCAGTAAATGCATGGAGACCAGGTATAGACAGGGAATTTCTTGTAACCATCTAGCAAACTGGGTAACTGAAATTTTTAAAGAGGATTCCATTTCTATGATGTTTAACTATTAATTTAAGCCGGGGTAACATTCTGAAAAAATTGGGGTTATCACATGATCGATGACGTAATATCACGTGGTAAGTTTTCAAAAAAAATTTTTATTTGTATAAACCAATTAGTCCATCTGAAAGAGCTTGCCATCCTGAGCAAAAAGGTATATTACACCAATATGATTTGACTTCTGACAACGCAGTAAAGCCCGTCTGAAACATGCGTGACGTCATCAATATGGCTGCCATGACTGTTTTCGAAATGTTTGTTTTATACATTTAACCACCAAAGCAACGGAAGTTTAAGAATGAAAATGGCTTCTTGGGGTAATTCAATATGCAGAAAAACATGAGGTGGGATATAAACTTGAAATTGGTCTCAATTTCATCTAAACAGGGGGTCATTTGGGTCCAGATCCTTTGCGAGGTTATCGATTATTATTTCTGTGAATACAATATAGATAAGGTTCTTGTGAGTAGTTTGAAAAGCTGAATCGCAAAGTAACTCACATCATACTCTCCAAAATATCTTGAATGACTCCGTCAGAGCACAGTCCTTTTGCAAAACTCTTAATTGTAGCAAACAAAACATAATGAATGTAAAAACAAAAAAATAATAGAAACCAATCGTCATGCTAGTCTGTGAGCAAGAAGGGCATCCATTCTTCCCCAGAGTCATCACTTGAGGAGAAGTCTGAAATTTCCCACTCACTCGAAATGTTCCACATTTGCTAAATCATCACTACATGTCACTTCAACATCCCCATCGTACTCTTCGATTCCTTTTTCCGTTGTTCTCGATATTTCCCTTTTCTGAGCCTTACGGGTCTCAGACTCGCTATTAGTTAATTCTGCATCAGCTTCATCTGCATTCATCTCGTCATAATTTCTTTTGCCTTTTCTTCTAACTTTTTTTGGTTTCCTAGTAAGGGTCGGGGGTAACTGACGCTTACTTGTTTTTCTATTTAACAATGCCTGTTTTGAACTTGACTTTTTTAAAAGGATCAAAGAAACTGACTGACCCCGCTACCAGTCTCTCTTGAACAAAGCGGAAAAAACCTTCCCACCAATGCTTGCTGCACCCAACATGTCATTTACCACAAGCCGGTTGATTTTGATGCCGTCGATAAGGGTTTGGGGTGATCTTTTGACAAAGGATAAACGCCATTAAGGGTCTTTTTTAGCCACCTATAGCGGACAAAAAATTGCACACACGAATCCGCCTACTTGCAAACGAATCCGGTTATATAAAGCAATGAAGTCAAAATCATCATCAACTCTCCCTCCCGATCCAGATTCTGGTGAACACGCCATCATGCGCGTTCATTACCAAGTATTTCATTGGGTTAGATGTTGCCAGGAAAACATGGAGCAGTTGAATTTCGAAGGAAATAGGTGGAAATGGGACGGTGATGCTTCTACGGTAGCACTTGTATGGTTCAAAGGCATTGTAAATGGGGGGGGTAGAATAAGGCAGGAAAGTGCGCCTATCAATCAATGATTTTTGGTAATAGATAGGCAGGTGAAAGTAGAGAGCAATCCCATTATGTTTTGTTTGCTACCATTAAGAGTTTTGCAAAAGGACTGTGCTCTGACGGAGTCATTCAAAATATTTTGGAGAGTATGATGTGAGTTACTTTGCAATTCAGCTTTTCAAACTACTCACAAGAACCTTATCTATATTGTATTCACAGAAATAATAATCGACAACCTCGCAAAGGATCTGGACGCAAATGACCCCCTGTTTAGATGAAATTGAAACCAATATCAAGTTTATATCCCACCTCATGTTTATCTGCATATTGAATTACCCCAAGAAGCCATTTTCATTCTTAAACTTCCGTTGCTCTGGTGGTTAAATGTATAAAACAAACATTTCGAAAACAGTCATGGCTGCCATATTGATGACGTCACGCATGTTTCAGACGGGCTTTACTGCGTTGTCAGAAGTCAAGTCATATTGGTGTAATATACTTTTTTGCTCAGGATGACAAGCTCTTTCAGATGGAGTAATTGGTTTATACAAATAAAAAATTTTTTTGGAAACTTACCACGTGATATTACGTCATCGATCATGTGATAACCCCAACTTTTTCAGAATGTTACCCCGGCTTAAATTAATAGTTAAACATCATAGAAATGGAATCCTCTTTAAAAATTTCAGTTACCCAGTTTGCTAGATGGTTACAAGAAATTCCCTGTCTAGTAAGCTTCTTGAAACTTTGTAGCCAAGAGCGTCTGCAATTGATGTTATGTTGACGTAACGGGAACGTGCCTAAAATAGAACAAGGATTCTTTATTGAAAGTTAGCTCGCAAAGCCAACATTTTTAAGAAATTGAATAAAATATTTAAAATCATAAAAAATCTTCTTCTACACACTTGGGTTCCACGTTTTTGGTACATCGTAGCTTGGATACCATATCTGTTTGCAACCGCTAGTACAAATACATCCGTGTCTTCTGAAACTATGATAACTGCCTCGCATCCTTCTTCTGCTGCATTTTTGGCATGAAGAAGAAGCCTTGTGTCTGCTTCTTCATGGGCGCAACGTAATTCAGTTGCTTCCTGGGCAGTTGATTCTGTAAGTTTCCAGCATTCTGTGTCATATCCGATAAACATGGTCTTTCCTGCCAGTCGATTTCTATAACTTTCTTGCCTCCATTCTTTCGCAAGAAATTGAATAAGGCTGGTCTTGTTTTTTGAGCTTTTGATGAAAAGATCCCATTGCTGAATTTTGTGACCTGCCTGGATGTTCTTGAATGAAATTGCGGAAGATGCACCCCTCTTTACTGCTCTCTCAGCATTTTTTATTGATTGATCTAGATAGACATCAAACACCACATCAATTCTCTTACTGCGAGAACCCTCAGCTAAGACTTTGCGGAAAATCGCATCTGAAACGTCTGAAAATATCTTGTGGCATCCTTTTGTCTTGTGGACAATGCTCATTGCATCAATGATGCTGGCAGATGAAAAAGGAAGAACTTCTGTGGGCAATGATAACTTTTCAAGCTCATTTGCGAGACTGGCCTTGTTTGTCTTCCTTAAAATCCCTCACTTGTGGCCAGTGCCCATGGAACAGGACCCAAAGGATGAGTTAAAACATCTTTCATGTTTAGTTGGCGTGTTTGTGCAATTATCGCCATCTTCCCAAACAAATGCCTATCGATTTTAAGCATAATTTCTTTACCCTTAACAGTGACAGATTTCTTGCTAAGTACAGATGCAAACGACTTTAACTTCATCCTTGGAATCTTCTCAAAAAGCTTTCCACTTTCATTCTCATTGAATCTCTCCTTCATGAACCTTTCATATGCAAGCTTGCCTTTGTGTTGGGCATCGCACAAATCCAGGACAACATCTTGCGGTGGAGATGCACCAGTTGAAAGGCTGCATAGCTCTTCTCCTGGAATGGCGAAAGGATTTCTCCACGTATCTTTCAACATGCCAACAAGTGACTTCACGCCCTCTTCATCTTTACGTATTCGGCTCAGTCTTAAATCTGGATGCATGGCACCAGCTCGGTTAAGATCAACCATTTCTCTCAAGCCCCGTACACACGAAGAACGGTAATCTGCTGTTATGTAGTATCTTGCCACGCAACCTGAAATTGCAGCAATATGAATGATTAGTAATATTATAAACTTTTGTAATACTTAGCTATTTAATTTTTGACTGAAATGTTATATGTCGGTAGCAATTTTGAATTTTTACTAGTTTCACCTTTCCGCAAGCTGAAGCCTTTGGTTCCTCCTGGAGTTTGTGTGTCTTTATTCACAGTCTCCTCAATAGTTTGGTCCATAGGTATTTTTCCAAACGTATTTCGGTCACTCATTTGAGTTGAAAACCCACCAGCTTTGAAGTATTCATCAACTTCGGAATGTGTCGTGGATAGACTCCTCATGTTTCGAAAATACCAGGGCAGATATCGTGCATAATTGGTACGGTCATATGCAAAGCACCAGGGAATCGTTTCTCCAATTGACGTCAGATGCAAAGCCCAGTCACCCTCTCTTGATGCTCTTATGAAATTTAGCAGTATAGCAACCAAATCAATGTATGTCATCCAAAACTGAGACATGGTCCCATTCTGGCAACTGAGCACATCGGTGTATTTCTGAAACAGTGCGTCGATATTGGCAAGAGACTCGCTCTCCAAAAGGGTTTGAAGCATCTCAATGTCTAGCCCGTCCTTCCAAACGTTATCAGCATCAGATAGAAAACTTTGTAATGTATCTCTTGTTGGCTCCTCACACGCTTGAATCCAAGAAAGAAAGCCTTCCCATATTAATCTTATGCAAGACTCGGACATCAACTTGTGGAATCTAACCGCACGGTTATACTGTTTACCACCCAGAACACCATCGACTGATCCCTCAGCTATTACGCTTGACTCAATGCAAATGTCTCTTAGGCCAGCATCGCCAAATCGCTTTCCAATGACTGCAAGGAGCGTGCATGTGGTGTGAAATGCTCCAAGTCGTATAACAACACTGTGAAAAATATTGGTATGCTTCCAAACCATTTCCACGGCTTTAGCGTATATTGCTTGGTCAAAGATCACTACGATGCTCTTGAGGGATAACGCTTCTTTAATTCTTACTGCCTGGCACAAGACTTCATAGACGGTGGACATCGATGTTGCTGGTGCATCGATTGTAGGTAGATATCCAACTGTATCCTTGGCAACAGTGACATTGCTTCTTACCTGAATATTGAAACCAGTCCAACTGCTTATGCATTGACTCTGCTGATTTGCTATCCGTGCTATCACCCATATCATGTTCTTTAACCAAGCCAGTTTGCGACTTTTCTCACCACCCAGGTTAGCTGAAGGTAAAAGAGTTGGGGGCTCAGGCCTAACTCCAGCGTTGTAGACAGGCAACTCAAGTGTCTCGACACTCAGGCTTCGTTGGTGTGTTCTCTCTATGGTTGCTCCTGCTGTTGCATTATCTGGCTGTGAATCAATGATTTTCTTCTGAATAACAATTCCGTTTACTCGATGTATTAGCTCCACTTAGGGTTTCTTCAAGCCGATCTATGTTATCATACACCAATGAGACTTGAATTTGGGGATATATTTTCTCAGGAAGAACAAATCCCCTCTTTGACTGAGCTGCTACTTTCTGCAATGCAAATGCAGTGTCAATTTCTAACGTCTTAGAATACGAAACTCCATGCCCCAATCGATTGGGGTATTTCTAATCGGTTGACCCCACGACTCGGGGACTCTCGGACGCACGACTATACGACCTAGGGAAATACGACCCATGTCTTTAAAACTGCCAAATTTGCATTATTTTCACTGTAATGATTGTAGCGAAGTCAAAGGCACTGTTTTGAAGTATGAAACGCAGTTTGGTGAGCATAGGAACAGAAATAAATGCTTTTCGAGCAAGCAATTTTGTCGCAAAAAGCACGCTGTCGTTGCAAATCACTGAGGTTTTCATATCGTAAGCAAGGAAACTGTGGTGGCAGTAATCGAATTCCTGTGGAGCCACGACATTGACATTTGCACCGTAATCAAAATTCCATCCTTTTCAGAAGCGTTGCGCAAACTGAAACCACTGGTAGTAAGAGAGAACAATTTTAAAGCATTTCATATAAATGCAGAGAGACTATTCTGCTATTGTAACGTCGGTGTTTGTTATCATCCATCAAATATAGCAACAAAAGCTAACATAACAACAGCTAAAGCAACGAAACATGGAAACCTTATCAACGTCATCATGCTCATCATTATGATCATGATCATTATTATTATTATTGCACCCTGCATCCTGCTCTGCGCAGGTATATTGAGTTTTTTACCGCTAGAAAACACTTGCAAAGTTTTCTATGGGGTGCAAAAGGGCCTTAGTTACCCGAGGTTCGAGTTACTCCTGGCCCGACTTATCATGATTTTGCTGTTTTTATGAATATTATTTCTTTTGGAGTTTATTTCATTTATCTTTATCAAGTAAGAACACATTCCATCAAAATATTCACAATACTCAACTACTCAGATCAACTTCTTGACAGATGCAGATATACGAAATCCGAGCACGTTTTATACTGAACACAAACTATATCGGCAACATGAACAAGAGAAGTATAACTAGAACTGGAAGCTGCAAGTTTTATAAAGAGAGTTACAAATAGTTAACCTTCTAATCTGCAATGGTTTCTAAAATGTAAATATTTCTAACTAAAAACTAAACAATGTCTGGGTCAAATAGATCATTCGAGTCACTCCCTTACTTCCATTCAAAGTCACCACCTCGTTCTCAATCTGTCTCTTTTTTGTGTCAAGCATGCCACGATGAAATGTCAAGCATGCTGGCAGCGGTTCTTTCTAAAAGGGGGAACGGCAATTACAGGAATGATGATTATGATGATACTGATTAATCTGGGGCCCAACCCGTATATCATCAGCTGTGTAGCTGATAGAATACTCAAATAATACTTGTTTGTTGCTTGACCAACAATACATGACAACTTTATCAACATATCATAAATGTTATCATCATCATCATCATAATCGTCGTCATCACCACGTGCTTTAGAATGGAATTCCACGACTGCGCAGTTTAGCCCTAATACTCATGTGGTTGAAGTGAAGATGGCGAAGATAGAGGCAAGTCTGTAATTCTTTATAAATGTTGCTTAAGTTACTACATAACATTACCAGTTCAATGTTAAAGACCCTAACTAAGTTGTTTAATTTCTTTGTTATCTATCTCGGCAGATTGTAGATGACGACCTTTTTGTGGAAGACGATTGTAAATGGCAAACTGGATGTAGAAGACGTGCGATTTCTGTTTCAAGGTCAGTATATGGAAAGCTAAAACAACGTTAATTCGTAATGAAGACTGTAATTATACATGGCGCTTACTACTTGTCGTTATTGTTACCCTCAGCGATACAGATGAAGACCACAGCGTGCCACAAAAGACCGAGAGCCCGGATTCTCCGGCAAGAAAGGTACACTCATTTTTTATAAGATACTATACAAAATTTTTGTACCCCGGTTTTATAGTTTCTTAGGGCTTCTTATCTAATTATTGTAGAAAAAGGTTTTTAGCAAGTTTCTTAACATTGGCGGATATTTGTTACAAATATGTGGGAATGAAGTGCGCAAGTTGTTTGTCACATTTTTTCTCGTTAAAACAACATAGAAAGTTCAACCTCGCCCATTGTTACTGCGTAGTCGCCATTATACTGCGTTGCAGAAGTATATTCTTGTGAACGGAATATGATATCAATATATACATATATAATACACGCTTCTTTCAAGAACTGATTTGTTTGCACCACATTGCAGCATTTACAATTGATTTGTGCGTGTCATGCCAAAAGTGAAAAAATTTGATTTTTAAATGTGAAAAAGGCATAAATTCAAGAAACGTGTAAAACTATAAGGAAGAAACATTAGAATATTTAAGAAACATTAGAAATCGGGAAGAGATGTTTTTCCTTTACGGATTGAACAGTGTCAACAAGAGGAAGCATGTTTTATGTGCTAAGCATAACATTGTCGGCCCCACATGACGATTTCTCGCATTGAGGATTTTTCTTTGTTATATCTAATAGTTACTGATATCTAATATTTTGCTACGTCCAAGTTTTTTTCATCGTTTTCACTGCAGCTTTTTTTATTAAATTCAGAAACTGTTAAGGTGGTCGGGTACAGGTTCAGGAAAAAACTGTGATTATTTGAAGGCCTTTAGAATTGAAAACTTTGTTGGGATCATTTGCTGAAAGATGACGAAAATTGTTTTCGGTGGAGAAAGTCAATCGAATTGCAATTGCCGTTGTTTATAAAAGGGTCACAGCAAATTTCCATTGATCTTTAAATTTATGTTGGTGGTTAGTTGTTGACATGTTTTTTACACCATTTCCAGGATGAAAACGAGGGTGAATGGGACATTTCAACATTGAATCCTTTGAACTCAATGTATTCTATGATAACCTATTTCGTCAAGAGAGGCTTTATTTTTTTCAAATCTCTACTGAGGAGACAGCTGTGGAGGAGCCATGGACAAAAAAAACTGGCCTCTGCGTGGGAGATGTTCGTAAATAGGATTATTTGGTCTGAAGAGCTGTCTCCTGACAACCCTGATTCTTGCTTATATTCAGGGTTGCCACTTGCAGGGATTTTACCTATCCTTGAAGAAGCTGCTTGTGTAACGAAAAATTACACAAGCAGCAATTTTTGTAACAATTTATGAAATCTTTCCATGTCCAATTCATTACGCGAGCTCGTTGTGTATTGAACTGATTTGTTTGCACCACATTGCAACATTTACAATCGATTTGTGCGTGTCATGCCAAAAGTGACAAAATTAAAGTTTTAAATGTGAAAAAGGCATCCCCTACCTCCAGCAACACGCCCTCAAAAAGCCAACCATAGCAGAATTGACCACAGTACAATACTACCCAGTGAACAAAACACCTATGAATTCGTCGTCTTCAAGGCTACATTGCCAAAGGACATTATGACGTGACCCTCAGCACCATCTATATTATTCGTTGTTAATAGTTTTACTGTAATAGGTAGCCAAACTGGCTTAACATTTTACTGGGTTGATTGCTAAAATATTCTTTTCGCTTTCAGAACATTTCCTTGCCAATGAGAAGAAAAAGAAAACTGTACGATATGGCAGCAAGGTAAGTAATCTGGCCTAATTGATGCAAGACTCAGACTATTGCTTTGTGCAGATATATTTGTTGTCAAAGTTGTGACAACAACTATTGACAACAAATATGAATACTATTATGGCGTTTTTACATCTTTGTCTTTTCCTTTTTATGATTAGCCTGGATGAGGACAGCTTGACAGATATTAGCTCTCAAAGTGACAGCACTGATATAACTGAGGATGTAGCTGTTGGTGCTACTCACCACGAGGTGATTCTTTTTAATGACGACCCTCTCACTCCTGTATACAAATGCAGCAAGGTACCTGTCCCAACGAAAGAAGCCGTTGCAAGCATTGTATTTGCAAGAGACGAAAGAAAGGTTGCAAGTGCTGGTCCTACTTTTGTCTCCAAGAATGTTTCATTTCTAATATCTTTGAATAAGATTGGCCACTGGAAAGACGTCTTGGCAGATATGATGGGAAAGTGGAAAAACAATAGAGTAAAACATCAATACTATTTCTGTGAAAATGACGATGGCATTTTAGAAGACCTCGACATGGCTGAATTCGGACAGCGAAGCACATATCATGCCACCCGCTTCATCTATCATCATGTAGAAGCACCTGATTTCCATAGAGTTCTTGTGAAGGTGGACAATAAAGATAACAAATGCATGCCATATGTTTATCTTCAATATTACTTTGACCAAGAAGAGCATCATGTAACGCCCACATTACCCCATGGGAATTCAAAGAAAAAGGTTCCCTTCCAAAGAACAAAAGAAAGTGTGAAAGAGAAACTTAAAACTGCATGTGTTGTGGAAAAACCAAAGAATCTGGTGCAAATGTCCTTCGAAGGTGCTGGTGGGCTTGCAAATGTACGCAGTGCTGGTGATATGGCAAGAGATCGCAAACAAGTATCGAATTTAAAGTACTTCGCAACCAAACAAGGTTCACATGACGAATTGATAACAGTAACAGACATGTGCAAAGCCCAACAACGAGATCCAGCAACTGCATTTGTCAGGTCTGTTTCCTGTGCTCCAGAACAGCATGTTTATGTAGGAAACGATCGTCAACACAATGATCTTGCAAGATTCTGTACAAACGTCGAGAACACTTCCATTGTTGGCATTGATCCAACATATAATATGGGAAAGTTTTACGTCACAGTAACGACATACCGTCACCTCATGTTGCATATTAAAGGCACCGCAACGCATCCAGTTTTTCTTGGACCGTGCCTCATTCACACCGGTAAGACATTTGACACATATTTTCGTTTACCAAGTCACATGCTAGGGTTGAAGCCAGAGCTAAGAGGAATCAAAGTCTATGGTACTGATGGAGAGGTAAATGTCAGTGAGCCTTGGAAATGCTGTATCCCTGATGGATATAATCTGTTATGTGACCTGCATATGCATAGGCGCCGACTTTTATTTTTCCCAGGGGGGGCTCAAAATTAGAAAAAAAAATTGGAAAAATAAAAAGGTAGAAAACTCCCTGTCACTTTTAATAACGTACAATATACATATGTATTATGTATAATAAAACATAAAACAATGCAATAAAACAGATATAACATCATAGTCTACAGTATCATCAGCTCAATTCTTTGATAGTCTTTCTTCAATAAAATAAACGTGATTTTTCAGACCCCAAACAAAATTCCCAGGGGGGGCTGAGCCCCCCCATATAAATTTCCAGAGGGGGCTTGAGCCCCCAAGCCCCCACGTAGTCGGCGCCTATGTGCATATGAGAGGAAACATAGAGTCCAAACTTGCTGAGATGAGAGTCGACAAAGAGATAAAGAAATTGTATATGATTGATATTTTTGGCCGTGACATAGGAGATAAAAGGGAACCTGGTATAGTTGATTCCTGGGATGGTGATGAAGTTGAAGTAAAACTGCAAAGTTTGAAAGATATCTGGTTAAAGCGTCATCCCAAGGGAGAAATGTTCTACAACTACTTTAACGTGCATAAGAAAGGTCTTATAAAATCATGCATGACAGCAGAAACTCGGGCAATCGCTGGACTGGGATACCCACCCAAAGCATACACACAGAATGCAAACGAAAGCATGAACAATGTTTTGAAGGCAGCAAACGACAGAAAAAAGCAAACATTAAGTCAAGTTGTGCAGAATATTCATGCAGTTGTTCGACAGCAAGAGCAAGAGGTTTGCTTGGCACTTGGCGGAAAGGGCCAGTACGAAATTGCCCCAGAGTATGAGCAATTCAAAGTGGACGAGAGGCGCTTTTATCTAATGAATCCAGCTCAGCGAAAAAAGCTTCTGGAAAAATTCAACAAAGCCCAGGTAGTCGCAAAAAACGCAATGGCTCACCCAGCTGCCCCGCAGCCCTCGCAACAATGCACGGCAATAGTTGTTGACGACGACAATGAATCACAACGACCTAGCTGTAAGCTGTCCGTCACACCAGCAGAAAGTGGCATTTTGTATCCAAACACGGATATTTTATCCAACATGTCGGAGGATGCCTACAATTTGCTTACGTCTGGAAACGATGTTATTCAGGCACCAGGATCTTCCACCATGGATGTATTCATAGTGACGAACAAGGAAAACCAAGCAGAACCATTTATAGTCAAATCGTATGGCAATGGGAAGATTGAATGTTCCCCATTTTGTTGGCGATTCAAGGCTTACAAAATTTGTCAACATGGAATTGCTGTAGCAGAGCATCTCGACAGATTAAAGCTGTTCTACAGCTGGATCACAAAAACTGCTACCCCAAATTTGCATAGCCTAGCAAATGTGGATGTGCCAAATAACACCGGCAAGAAGGCAAGTAAAGCTACGCAGAGGAGAAAAGGTGGTCGGAAAAAAACCACCCATGTAACAACATCATATACGCAACAAGAGAATCCGGCAGCGCTGCAACAACGACAGCAACAGCAACAACAACAGCAGCAA